>JADWOT020000001.1:8163045-8185228 GCA_036345935.2 Taenia hydatigena | reverse complement strand
GTGTTTTCCAAGCCATTTATAATACGAATGCCTCCTTTCTGCAGCATGCACCAGCTGCAGTAACTGAACGGCCTCACATTGACTGCGATGATTTGCTTTTCACTTATCTCCTTGCTATCGCTTAACGACGTCTCCCAAATAATGACGTCCGTTTGTAGGCAAAGGTGGTATTTTACTGGATCAAAGGAACTGCCACTTTTTTTTGAATAGGAGAAGCTAAGTAGCTTTGTGTAGACTTAAAACCTTGGTTTATCTCACAACAAACGTCATTAAAGTCAAAGAGGAAAAGTCTGGAGTAGTAGCTGCGTTTAATGCTCAAATTCAGTCTTTAATCACACTTACATTCCTCCTTTATTTTCATAGGTTCTATCAATCCCTATTTCAGTCCCTGTCTGCGCAATGGCTCCCAACATCTGAGTCGCGTCGGTGGACCCTCCCATCCTCAGCTGCTTTGCATGTCGACAAAGCATTCCTTTTAGTTTGTCTTGGAGAAATCTTCCAGTTGCTACTTTTACCTCAACACTTTGCCAAAGCACAAACAGACTTGGCCTCAATTTATTTGACATCATGAGGAAGTCCCTTCAATCCAGGCAGTCGGGTGTGAGTTGGTTTTTTTCACTTTCGAATCGGGTATGATGCAACAGTTTTGTCAGCTAGGGATAGCAATAAAATGCCTGTGCTTCCTGTTTTCCAACAACCCTATTGAAACAACCGACAACACGGCGTGTCCTTGCAGTGGTTTTCATAAGCACGTGTAGCCTTGACTCTGATAGCGCTAATAAATTGGGTGCCACTCCATTTTTGCATCTATGCGAATCCAACGACCCTCATCAAAACCAAGCATCCGCTTACGCCAAGCTAATCACTAAGTGTATCTTGATCAGAGCAGACTTATCTATCGTGCAGCAAGTTGACACGAATCTGTCCATGCTAACATCACCAAAGATGTATTTTTCGTGAAACCAAATAAGTGATAAAAGTCCAATACATTAAAAGGATGCTCTTAGGGAGGCGTGAGCTAGAATGTCCTATCCTGGCTAGGATTGTCTCAAGTCAAGGCGAGACGACCACCACTTGCGACAATACGATGTGCCTCCGAGTGCTTGACCAGCTGCGCCTGTTTTCGAAGAGAAGATGTTCTCTCGAACACCTTTGAAATGCTGTAGAAATATCTATTGCGCAACCAAATGAAACTCTGAGGTAACTGACTTAACGGAGGCAAAAGTCAATGCGGGAGATTGTTTGCTGGCATGGACAAGGACCGATGTGTGGTTAGAAATCTATAAGCTATTGTCACTGTGGGGATGACTAAGTTAGTTCTGTTACAATTCTTAAAGCTTATAACTGATGTACGTCAATAGCCCTAAGTTGCGTTCTACCAGTGCATGATAGATGGATACCACAGATGGCCCACCAACTTAGTGGGATGGCGATGTGGGCTATTATATTATACGGCTGGACGGACATTAAGGATGAAAGTGTCATGGTGAGGCACAATACCACCTAAGTTGATGGGATGAGCCAGTAAATAGATCAGGAGGACGCTCACAAATGTTGCCTTTGAAATCATTCAAAAGAGGGTGAACAGACAGGATCTGAATGGCCAAATGATTGGTGACGGATATCTATGAACTGCTGCATGCTGCCTGATGTAAAGCCGACCTCATCCGATTTCAGTTAGTTAATTTTAAGGTTTGTGATTGTACGCAAAGCAGACCACAGACAAATTTCAATGTAATCTAATGGAGGTCATTCCTACGATCGGTCTAGAGTTACACCCATAACAATCATCTTGCCATTTTCTTACCATGGCGAAGAGTGGAAATGATCCGCGTCAAATGAGTTCAATGTGATGGAAGGCGGTGGGTAGATAGCGACACGGATGAGTTGATTTAAAGTCAGCTAGGATTTTTTGTAGTCATCCATGAAGCACTACAGTTCGACTGCCATGAAGATGCTCACGAGTGTCCGCTGGCTTTGCTTATCTTCATTAAAAACCAATGTAGACACAGCAGAGCAGGAGCGTTCCCCTGAAGCCCCAAACATAATACAATTTTGAAGATATCATACTGTTTTCTTACTTGCTTATTATGCGTACCACCCAAACAACATTTCTCTGTGCATTCACAAGACCTATGATCACTAATTTAACCTCTCCTTGGATGTATCGCAATTCAAGACTTTGCAAGTATGAAGTTGCTGCCATTACTCAGATGACGAATCAACTTGTCACACCCCACTGGCCACACACTTTACTGAAGGAGAGTGTAGCATGATACACGGGAGGGGAGGAGCTTCGCGGTGGAAATGCATACACGTGCGGCATCTGCTAGAAGCCGCGGTGGGCCACCAGGCTTCTTATCCTCATTGCCTAATTAAACAGGTTAGTGGACGCGCCATTACTTCAATCCTGCAATGAAAAACGTTTCAGTCACGCTGCACTCAGTGTAGCACAATGTCAAAAGCCTTCTCTGCTCTAATATCCGCTCATTTTAATGCACTAAGTCATGCGCATTACCCCACGGAGCATGGAGAAAGTTAGGTAGCAGAAGGGAAGAGAAGTAATACGTTTACTGAGGAATGCAGATCTAAAGATTGTGAAGACAATTTGAAGGTGACAGATTGGATACATTAACTACTCTGACTAGGTCATCAAGGCTCCTTTGGACAGGTAAATATTCAGCATATTTACCATGTCATTTGTCAAAGAAATGAGGCCCAGAATGTATTAACAGCCGCGACAAATATTCTCTCTCCCTTTATTTTTGCACAGGACATAGTAAATCAAGCACACCTGTCTGTCGCATTTCATCCACACTGCCGTGGATACCCCATGTGTGCATCTACTGACTATTCTTCAGTAACTGACTTGTAACGACGCATAGTCAAGTGGAATGAGGGCAGCACTTTGAATCATTACCTCGACCTGTTTGTATTAGCAATCTACTGATCACTGATGGCTTATAAACGGCACAAAGCTTTCTATTTTATTAATTATACTCTGAATCACATCTTTACTTAGGCTCATTTTTCTGCAAGGTCAGTGTACACGCCCAGGCATGCAAATGCTTCCCTATGGTCATTGCACGACCCTGTCAACAAGGACTGCAATCGAGAAATGGAGAAAGTCGAATTTACGCAAGCAACAACTCATTGTTGAGACACTTGATCGTGGCGACACAAGTAGGAGCAAAACAGGCAATTCAACAAGCAATCACAAGTGTGATGGGAGACCTCGCGCGGATGTACCTGTGACTGGACAGAGGCATGAAGGCTGTGGGCAGTAGTGCTTGCATTCTCTACCCCGCCTAGGGTTGAATGGATGGGCCTTTTTGTTGTACAAATTAATACCTGATCCCAAACTTTCTGCACATTTCTCCTCGCTGTTCTTAAATGCGCCAAAATACCCGGTTACATAAGTTGGAGCGAGGTAATTACTTATGACAGTCCACCTCCTATTTGTTGACATCTTTAGCGCAATGAATAGCCCATTCAATTCTATTATGCATATAGTAACATATTTTGGTCATGGTGGAGGTGGTGCTGCTGGTAGAGCTGTCGTTCTTTAGGACTAAGCAACACTCCTCTTGAGAGGAATTCCGAATTTTACTGGGTAGGCACTGTAAAAGACAAATCCTCTCACCAGACTCTGCGTAATCTTATCGTGAGGAACATTCTAAAACAACTGTTGATATACTCAACTCAGATGTCATTGTGTGACTGGAGGGTACCTCGACCTGTGTGGTAAGATGAAGGGTGCAGAGTAGCATAGGTCACACCACCACCTCGCCAAGCCAGTAAGTCATCAAAGCTAGCCAAATAACAGGTCGTAGACAATGAAGTCAGCTTGTCTGAGCACATACGGCATTTGCTCCATTTGTTTAAGTTATCCTCAAATTGGCAAAACTATGATGCCTACGTAACACACTGACCGCTCCGAATGCCAGCACGTTAACCTGCTGCTTTTGTCTCCGTTTCCGTCAAGTCAGTTAACCGATAAGCTTTCGCATTCGTACTACCCTTCTTATCCACAGTTCACTTTCCTGTGCCATCTGTCCTTCCTTTGCATTCCCTTGGAGCTGCTACACTTGAGTGACTTTCTTTACTGACAGTTGTGCAATATTTTGCACCACCTAAAATGAATCACGAGTGGTTTTAAAAGCCATATTTGTTGTCTAACAATTAACTTTCATTCATTTACATTTCATTACGCTGCAAAGAATGCAGTACTTGCTTGAAATACTTTGGTGATGGCAAAGTTTGACATTAATAAGAGAGAGGAGGAATATCTACCTTCCATCCGTTGCTGTTGTGTTTGCGCATTTTCAAGGTTGGTTTCTAGGTTGTGAGATGTTGTTGTACTTTTCCTATGACTCTTTACCTTTTATTTTGTTAGCAAAGCTTAATGAATTGTGAAAAGATGTGGTGAGTGGACACAATTTCTTCTCCCAAACAGCAAAACTAGGGTTTTAGACGTCCAACAGTGGTGTGAGATCCTCAACTTTTGCACAGTGGACAAAATTCCTACCGGTCACTGAGGCCTTCAAAGCTGACCACAACTCGTAACACACTAGCAATAAATTAAATACCTTTTTGATTTCCCGAACTCATTTTTGGGTGAAGTAGAGCACTCTGTTGTTTATGTATCGCTGTGCAAGTGCGTAGTCATTTTAACAGGTTTGCCTGCTTTCCAAACAATAAATACACCTACCCACTTACCTACACACACATACAGTGCGCACATACACTGTCTGCATACACACTGATATTCGCATAAATGTACGTCGATAAATTCAGTTTTTCTACCATCTCTTTACACCCCTTGAGCATGTGGTCCCAAATGACCGCACAAGCACATTTACCTATGGCTTATTATCTTGTTTTTTGTAAAAGAAAACCACTTGTATTCGTCATAATTCAAATATTAATTTTAATAACTAAAAAGTCCTAGTCACTAAGCTGATTTCAGTGCATTTCACTGCTAAATCAGTTTTGTAAATGCAACGCATTGATTTCATTGCATAATGCGCTACATAAAATGGAAGTCGTTTTATTGAAATGAAAATAACATATCGCTCATACAAACATACTAAAAACTCGGGTTTGACCTTCTGGCTTGCACAGCGCGCTTTATGAATACCATATCAGCGCATGGTGTGCTCGTGGTGGCATGTTTTGCTCTGTTTTTGTTGTGCTTCATTGTTTATTTCATCGAAAACAAGTTGTCCTGCTTTTTTGGCATATGATAATAGTGTTTAATTCATCACTTTCAGGTGGCTGATTTAGATGAAAGCGGACTTTATTTGCCGTCACTTTGTTTCCCTGGTCTTCATTTGTTATACTTTTATGGTCGCCTTCTGTCAGTAGGCCATTTTTGGATGGTAATTTATGCATGAATGTCTTGGGATTATTGTGAAGTAAGTGTCTTGTCCACGTAGCTTGTGAATTCTTGCTTTGCTGATGTCAGCCTTTTTAAGGCTCAATTCATCCTTTTCATGATGCACCGTTAGCACCGTCCTAAACCCTTCACTTTTGCTGCTTTTCATGGTACTCGAAGTCTATGTGTTCCATATTAGTTTCTTTGATGAATCTTACGAGGTCTTGTCAATGTACCGTTCCATATTTTGTGCCGATCTTCTGTTTTCTGTATTTCTATGTGCATCCCCATCATACGAAAATGTCACCACAGTTCAGACTTTGGTGCTTTGCGAAACGGCACGCAATTTATCAGTGTAAATACTTCGTTATCCTTCTCATTCGTATGTGCCTTAAAATCTGTCTACGTGTAATGTGAAGGGCTAGCACCGGCGCCAAATAATTAATAGAAGCACTGCAGAATTGATGATGCGATGTGAAAACACGAGATTCGTTGGGCTAGTGGCGTGTGTGTCCAAGCGCAATAAAGCATTGGGCCATTTTACGTTAAGTGCAACTCATACTCGAGCACGTCTAAAGGGTTGAAGTCTTGTTTGCCTACTTTTATCCAGATTTGTCCGCCCTTATCAACAGCAACCTATTTTCTGCTCGTGTTTTCTTAGAGGTGATATGAACGTGTCTTTGTAACGTAGTCACTCACGAAACACCACGAATGTATTGCTGCCAAATTCTTATTGTGCTGTTGTTGTCACATCTTGATTGCATCACCACTTCCTTTAATGCGGTACACGGTTAACATGGTGTTTGTCGTTGGAATTGTGGCTTTTCTTGCATTATTTGTGACCCACTTGCCATTTTTCACTCTCTTGGTTATTTTTATTAGTAGGTTCATGTTGTTTCGCTGCGGTATTCCGTACCATCTTATTATTCAAAAACGAAAAATCATCATTTTAACCAAATTCTCTGTATTTCATAAATCTATGCACGCATCAAGCATTTCTTATCGAATCTTGTACACACCAATTTCGAACCCGTTTCCTTTTGTTAGTTTTAGCGTTGCACCATGAATTCCACATTGAGAGGGTGGTTTTCTGAAATGTTCTCTGATTCTCCCGGTCAGGCCTTCAGCCTTGAGGTCAATGGGGTCTTATTCAAGGGCAAATCCGAGTTTCAGGATGTTCTCATCTTCGACAGGTTCATTTCCCATTCGACTTATTGTTGTTCAGTTTCAATGAGTTGGACTAGTTATCACAACTTTATTTTCAGTACAACATACGGACGCGTCCTGGTACTTGATGGATGTACCCAGCTGACCGAAAGGGATGAGGCTTTTTGCCAGGAGATGATTGCTCACATTCCTCTGAGCGTGCATCCTAACCCGCGCCGCGTTCTGATCATCGGTGGCGGTGACGGTGGTGTCGCAAGGGAGGTTGTTCGGCATCAGTGTGTGTAACACGTTGACCTGGTAGAGATCGATGGTATGGTGCTCGACCTGTCTCGCAAGTATCTTCCCTTTACTGCGTCGGGCCTAGACCACCCCAAGGTGTCCGTTCATGTTGCTGATGGCTTCGCCTTTCTGAAGGAGCACGCGACCAAGGGGGAGAAGTATGATGTCATTATCACAGACTCCACCGATCCCGGTGGTAGGCAGTTGTCTTCAGTTAATTGTAACCATGCGTTAACGGTGCTAGAGCTCCTTTTAACCTTTGTGCCCATCTACTAATTGAGTTGACTGCTTTTGATGAGGCTCCTATTAACCTTGAAGTCACATCTCTCACCAGATTATAAAGATAGTAGTTTTTTGGCATTCATTCAATGATACTACTTCAGGAGTACATTCGCATGACAGTTATCAATGTTCCTTTGCTTCATATTCAATAATTTAACATAAAACCCATATTTTGTTACTTTGACGCCTGTGTAATGTCTCCTAAACCGCTGCCGTCCGATTCACTGTAGTGTCAATGAGGCATCACTCACGTCAACTTGACTTTTTCGTGGATTTGGTAGACATAAGCATTGAAACCACTTGCTCCGCATAATGAAGAGGTAATACCAGTATAATTCTGGCATCATAAAACTTTAAACTCGATATGGAATGGGAGGTCTGCAGTTTTGGAATTGCCGCATTTCAATCTGCCCCTGTATCGCATAGCGGATTTGTCATTTTTGCAGTATGTGAAAATGATGGTAAGCTTTAGTTCAAGCTTTGACACTCAATGCTCCGCACATATTGTGTTCTTAAAGCGCTAAGGGCGTTTGATTATAGATTCACATGCGCTTGCTCTGCAGTCTGAAGACCACTAGCCCTGGACATGACCCCATTGTCAAGGTTGCGTGGTCGCCGTGCGGCAACCAGCATTGACTGCTAAGTCGTTTCAATAGGCATTACCACGGCTCTCAGGCACTGGGAGTTATATCAATTCACGTTCACACTTTGGGCGATGGGACCACAAATGTGCCAAAACAGTGGTAGCAACGGGTCCTGGATTGTGCATTTCTCTTAAATACAATTTTCCCATCTGTTTTTACTGAGTAGAGCGTTAGTGCGATGTTGTCTTGGTACTGTGACTCCCCTCCACTCTTCGCCTCATTTTTATTCATGGAGTCTAATGTAGAAGGTTTTTCGAAATCTCAACTATCTTTTCTTCCTTCTCAAATACAAGCTTTGTATCCTTCGAAGGTAAGTGGCTATCTTAGAATTCGTGTAGTGATCCAACTGCCACGGTGTTTAGTAACTAGGAGGAAGTTGTATTTGTCAACCAGTGTTGTAAGTTTATGCAACAGAAGTGTATAAATAGCACCTATCCACAATGACCTAGAAAGGCCGGAAGATTGGAAATGTTGACGGTAAACTGGGCGAGGAGATAAAGCGAAGTAGGCTGGTTGTTGGTGTGACATGTTATCGCACAAAGTCTGTCAAGCGATCTCACACGTCACAGTCCCATGATTCACTTGATTACTGGTGAAGTGAAACATCTTGGAGTGGAGAAAACACAACGAAAATAGGCGTTACCGTAAAACGTTTAAGTTGATCAAATGGTCTCAGTAATCCTGGTGCAGACTGTGTTATCAGGCGAACTTACCGATCCCTCTTGTTTTCTAACAGGTCCTTCCACTCCGCTCTTTAACAAGGAATACTTCCAACTGCTGAGTCAAGCGCTTACGGATGATGGAGTCATTTGTAATCAGGGTGAGTTTGTGACCGCCGCCACTTATCATGTTGGGAAATGCAAATACATAGATCTTGTTTCTGTCGTCAGTTTAAAATTGCCTTTGGTTTTGAACTGGACTAGTTTGGAATTGATTGCTGGTTTTTACAATTCAAAACAGATTTTCTGATTTGACACGAAAAGAGTAGACAGGGGCGTCTTTTGTTTTCAGTGGATGACCAAAGGCATTCACTTTGATTGATCTACATCTGGAGCTTTCTATTCGACCATACGCTGTTGCTGGTCATTTAAATGGCATGAAATGAAGCATGCGTCCCGCTTCTTCATAGTCCCTCCTAAATTTGGAGAAATGCAGCTAAGATTTCTTTGAGTGCTTGAAAATGAGGCTAAAATTGCTTATATTCACGTATTTTGTCAACGATTTGAGGGAGTTAGGTGTATTTTCCTCCCCGATAATCCATTTGCCTAAGATTCGCCTACGGACCTGTTTTCTTTTCGAGCAATGTGTTCACTGCAGCAGTCTAGACATCGCTAGTTAATGTGACGAGTGATAATGATGCGGGGCCAAGTTTCCTGTCAAACCTAACGTAAAATCCAAACCCACGAATGTCTACCTGTACCTACGGAAGACTTTAGGCCCAACATATTACGCTGATGGAACATCTAAACGTAGAGGCCTGTCTTAATGTTGCACAATGGAGGAAATCTTCTGCAATGCCGCTGAACACGGCATAATTGTTCATGGAGGCGAGAATATGCAAATATGCGGCTTTAGCTCATGCTTGGTACCAGGATAGGCAGTGGTAAATTGTTCTGTTTGGAGGATGGTCGTGAGGTATTTGTTAGATGGTAGGACACTTTTGCGTACGAATAAAGCAAGGGGCTGCATCTGGCAAACAAAGGAACTCGTACGTAAATTCAAAGGTCAGCCTGCGCTGTTGCGTTATCTTTAAATAGATCCAAGCTAATTGCAATGCCAACTAAAGTTGCTGAGGCATTGTTTCGATGGCTTTGGGGATTTCGCATGTACGAATTTTATGTATCACTTCAAGGCTTATTTTAAGTCCCATTCGGTTTTGTTTTTCATCATTTCTTTGATCCTCTGAATCTCTGTACCGGAGATTCTCTCTCATGCAGACGTCCAGAAGGCGAACTAGGGCTTTTGCATTCATATCCGACCAATATTTTGGTGTTAGAAACGTTGGTTGTTTCGAAATTGTAGCTAGACCTCTTAATTCCACATCATGAATTGCTACATGTGACTCGTACTTGCTTCACACAGGTGAATGTCCATTTCTAGATCTGCCCATTATTTAAAAAATGGTAGGCTTCTGCAGGGATGTATTCCCAAATGTGGCTTATGCCTACAGCATCGTTCCAGCCTTCACTTCTGGCCACTCTGGCAATGTTATCGCATGCAAAAATGAGGTAAGTGGCTAGCACGCTATTGCCTGTTGTCTGACTTGAGAGTGAACACGTTTGGGTGCAAATTTATCGCTGATTTGTGAATGCAGAACATCAATCTTAGCGAAGCATCTCGCGAGCCGCCGGCGGACTGCAAATTCTATACCAAGGCAGTGCATAAAGCTGCATTTGCATTGCCCAAGTGCTATGAGGATGTGAGTTTCTTCCTGCTATTGCTCGATATCTAATCGAGGAAGCAACTGTAGTTCAATAAACACTTGAATCTTGGTGCACTGCTTACTTTGCTATTTATTTGCTTACGAATTTCGTTGAAAAGTCAATGGAGGGACTCGTTTTGTATCCATCCAGACAGTCGTCCACCAGCAGATGCAGGTCTGCTTCTTTTGAAGGTTATTTTCAACCTCATGTTTAATTCTTTCGATCTCAACACCATGTCACAGGAACCTAGTCGCGGTCTCTCTCTGTTGATGAGATTGGAGTATGCACGACCACTAGATCATCAGCGGTTCATTCACCCATTTGTCTACCCCTTTGTTGCGTTTAATTTTCCTATCCGGTCAAGTTTTTGTCTTCTACACTGAACATTTTATGAAATAGGCCTAACTTCCTCCCATTTATCTCAACCACTGTCGCTTTAGGGGTTCTTTCAATTGTTGATGCTTTCTCAAACTTTCGCACCCTTTTTATTCTTTCTAATCTTATTTGAAAGTGACCTCCCTCACCTTTGTTTTTCTATATTCCTTCCAGTTCAGCGGTCCTGAATGCGATGCTGAATTTTGCTTGAATCACTTGTTTCTGTGCTTCCCAGCCTCTTTCTGCCTTCAAAACTTATCTTTGATGATTAGGTTTAAGAGAGCAATCAGCTGGCAGCAGATGGACAAAGTGTCTATGAGACGTTATCCTATCATCCCCTTTCTCATTCTTCCAGCACATTCCCTACTTCCTATCTGTCCGATCTCATCAGGAGCAGCTTTAAAATAGTCTTTTGAATGCAAGTCCAGTATGCCGTGAGTCTTCTTCCAGTTCTTCATTCACCAATCTTCCATTCTTTCCCACTTCCACTTCACATTCTTTAGCCTACTACTGCATTTTATTTGCCTTCATGGAAGGCAGTTCAAGAAGTGCGTCGAATTCATTTTGAGCATTCGATTTGACTTCAACGACTTACTTGATCCTTGAAACTTTAATTCTCCATCCCGTTATTTGCTAGGGCAACTTACCACGGCAGCACGACTGATTTTATTGGCACGTTGGCTGGTGGTAATTCACAGAGGTGTTCCTTTTTTTAATCCAAAATTATTTGTGTTTCTAAGTGTGTCTGTTTCAAAACCACCTGCCCTTGGTAAATGAATGCTACTGATTGAGACAATTTACTGGAATGATATCTGTTGACTTTCCCAACTTATCACTTTTGTTTAGGCTCTCCGCCCATTCCTAAGGAAGTGAGATGCGACAATCGAATTGCCCACCCAGTCCTCGGGAGACATTAATGACATTTGTGTGATTATTGTACCACTACTTTTGGAAAAGAGACTCCTGACCTACTGCACACCCACTTTTCACCGGAATGGAACCTTAATTTCGCATTGGTGTTAGGGACATGGGGTGGTTCTTCATTTGTTGTGGTGCTATTTGTCCTGCTGGCTTCTTTTGCAGAAAAATGCTGGAGCTAACTGGTGTTGAAGTGGACATTTTCATTTTTCATTGGTCTCTGGGTGTTTAATGAGTCAGGATCTACCAGCCTCCCTCTTTCCCCCATGCAATCTGAGGACGTGATCTTTAGTCGGAATCCTGGCAAAGGGCGTTTAAATTGTTTGTCTTTCATCTGGACTAAGGCAACTACTAACGCGCTACAGCAAGTAGCAGTAGCAGCCGTGCTCAAGTACTTTTGGCTGACATTCAAAATACACTGGCTTAGAGATGCTCCGCTCTCATTGGTGCTGGCAGTAATGAGTCTTTTGGTAAATTTATACATGTGTGTGTATAATGCCCTACTAGTTAATACTACGGCTGTTTTCTGTAAACTGAGAGCTGAAATGGCAGTTGTGCCGTTAGCGAGACAGGAATCAGGGACAGCCCTTGCAGGAAGCATACAAGTGTGTTGAACCCCCTTGTTTTGTTTGCATTGTTATTGACGTGACTACGGGGGTGAGCGCTTAACATCAGAACGCAGCATTACCAGTCCTTTATTCAATATCGGCTCTCCACAATAGCGTTAAAGGGGCGGTATCAAAGATCCTGTTATGCCTCACACAAATGGCAGCGTCTATACATCTCATCCCGCAAAACACCCCGGATGAGTAAAATCATTTGATGCGCCCTCCAATTTGTTGTTTGGAGGAAGCGCAGCTAAGAGGAGGAATTAAACGAATGCAAGATTTCTGCGCCTTAGATAATGCTGCCATCACTACGTACGATGTAACCGCGTGGTAGAGCTTGATAATTAGGGATGCTGCCTACGCACATGGAGTCCCTTCAACAACCTTCTTTGTGTCACGACGCAAACTCATGCAGCCTGGTCTAGGTGATCCATTCAATCATGTAACATTAATAACTTCGCAGAAGGAGGTTAATTAATAAAATTAATTGAACGAGGTCTTAGGAAAACAAAAAACATTCGTTGTCTGCAGTTATGAATGGAATATCTCCTAAATGCCCTTGGAAATCAATTAACAACTAAACGAGCCAGATGCTACTTTGCCCCCTCTCTAGTTTGCTTTTGACAATCAACCAATGGTAATTGATATGAAATGGCGATTTTCCGCGCATTTAACCCCAAACCAACTCTTCATTAAATGCACAATCGCAAATAGCAGCATTTGGTTATTCCATTCACTCGTATGCAGCCTGTAAAATGAGCTCAACTTCAAGACGAAGACTTCAAGTTATTAATGATGTGCGTTGATAGGGAAGACTAAGATTAAATATATTGTTGTACGCATTTGGAATTCGTGTCCTTCTCAACCCAAACACTGCACAACAAAACTTACGTTCCCGCTCAAGCGGTTTCGCATTGATGTGGCATTGAAAGCCGTGTCCACCGGAGGTGGCGACCCCGCAACATGTAGTTGGTAGATGGTTAGCATAATCGAAGCCTCCATCCCAATAAGTAAGTGGAATGGTTGGTAGGGTGTGTGGAAAGGGCTTTGAAATGACTAATGCGTAAACAGACATTTCGCTGGCTCTACTTTTGGCAGCAACAGATGCAAGCACAGCCAAGCCGGCACTCCCTTCTGCTTTGAAAAGCTCCACTACAGCAAACCCTTAGTCAAGTGTCGTGAGAGCCGTAAAGCACCGCTTCAGATATTTGCACTTTGTGGGGAAATAGTGTTGAAAACGTTGAAGTAGTAAGATCATGCAGAAGCATACGCCCTTTCGGCTTTCAGTTCTCCTCTAAGTGGAAGACACTTAACTGAACGCAGTAGGTCGGCTAACCTGTCAGCATATTTCGCGTGCTAATGGAAGCGCTATCGATGTATATTCATTAGGAAATAGGGGCATCTTAATGCAAACACAATTTTAAAGGCAGAATCGTCTGGTTAGATTATCGGCTACAACATTTTGTTTCTTTCTCCATCCAGTTAAAAATCACTCCTAATAATTCCTATTCTATCTCGCAAGCTGAAGACAATGTGTCGCATTTTAGTTCAAAATATTTGCCTAAGATTGGTTATAAAAACCTGAATTAGGCCAATGGGTAACTTACCAAAGGTTACTCACATGAATACATTAATCATTTTCTACTTTTCAGGCGCATTCGTGCGACAAGTCCACTGAGTTTGTGCCATCTTAATCCAATCATTACATCACAAACACTAACAGCACTTGTTTTTGTAAACCGTCAAAATGTTTGCTCTGCTCCCAATCAATGGATTCACAGAGAACGAGGGCACACGATGCCTTGAATACGTTCGGCTCTGTCTATCGTAAGAAATGCTGTCTACAACTGTCCTAGACAATGTTTTCACCAGTGTAAGCAGTCGACTAGACACTGAACACTAATTAGGTTAGTAGGTCAAAGAAACACATGTCGAGTTGTGTAAGTGTATAGAGTGGCATTATAAATTGGATCTTTCCATCTTCGTGAATCGAGCGTGTCAGACATCTGGGACTTAGACAGCGCTAAGTGGACAAGGACATAATGGAGTAAAGTGGAGTTGAGGCGAACAGCTCATACGTGGAAGGAAGAGGATGCATCGCAAATGACTCAACACTCACAGCTAAATATTTGAGCTGCTTTACGGCACCGCCTTACTCAAGTCAGTAGATCGGCATTTCTTTTTGCATGGCAAATGTGGTTTTGCTTATAGCTTTGAACGTCGCTCTCAACTGGACGGCTCTAACGTTGCTTCATTTGCAAGGACGTCGCATGCCGCAACCGCTTATTCCTAACAGTATGCACTGCAAAAAGGCAAAGTAGCGCCTGTTAAAATGGGAAAAAGAGTAGGTGTGATTAATTTGAGCTAGCCACGCAAACAATAACGCGGATCTAATTTAACAGGTGGGGACGAACTAACATATGTGCTCTTGTACCGAAGTGGGCATCCGCCTTCAGTACAGAAACTGACAAGAATTGTTAGTAGGGCAAGTGAAGATGCAGATGGTATTCAAAGGCGATTGCAGAATATTGAAGCGAGAGTAATGGCCAATTCGTTGCAGTGTATGGTGTATACATTGCTAGTGATGGAAGTGGATTTAAGCATACTGAGGGTCTGGTGCATAGTGGAGTGGTAGTTTACTTGGATTAAACAGGTCACATTTATTTGGCCATCATTCATTGCATTTCTTCTAGCTCCAACCAACATCACATTTAATCTGGTGCGTTCTTTTGAGGTGATGCGAATTGGAAGATAACGGATGACCGGGATTTTAGCGAATGAGGTTGTCGCATACAGCATAGGAATGGAGAAGCATAAATACTGCAAGTTCAACAAGGAACATCAGTGCATGATTTGCGGTGTCGCACCACTTGTTCCTTATGAAGTGTGTGTTCAGAACTGCCATCAATAAACTGCGATCGTGAAAGCTGTATCCTCCTCCATCGAAGGCGCTCAACTCGTGTCAAGTAATGTCCTCGAGATCGCTAATATCTTCAGGACAAACAAACGCACTTGCAGCAATGCCGCCTGCGGTAACACAACCATTCCGATGAGAGGTGAGAAATATTGACTCGCTGTCCTGCTTACGAAGCATATCTGTGATTTGGCAGTAATAATCCATCGTCCCTGTAGCATCGACTGAAGACTACTGCTCACTGCTGAAGAATATAAGGGGTCTAACGCGCAGGATGCTGTGGTCGTCTGTCTGCACTGATGTCATTTTAAGTTCCTCGCAAGACCAGCTCACAACCCATCTGGACTAAAGGTGTACGTGAATCTTCCACTCGTGGACATAGGCTGGAGATATTTGTGGGTCGAGGCAGTCGATTGAAGCTAAACACTGTTTGGAAGGGATTGAGGAAGGAATGCAGTATGCGTTGCACATTCATAAGAGGGGCGACATGAAGTGATGTCAACCACTGCACATTTATCATCGTGGTTTGTGAATGGCAGTGTTCTGCAACTTTGGCCATTGTCATTGCGTTACATTCCGCTGCAGTAAGCACTGATTGGTTTTTGGGCAGCGCTTCGTAAGAGTAGGAGGTAAGTGCACATTGCATGTACAGTGTTGCTGGTGGGAACATCTTACAGGGCACTTAGGGTCTAGTGCATACAACGGCACCGAGTGTTTCACTGTTAAACACTTCATATCTTTTGACGCCAACCAGCATCAACGTAACTGCTACAGGTCATTCCGCAGTGACGGTATCATAAGGGGGGGAGTTCATATTTGCATACATCGCAGGATCGGAGGAGAAGAATTGCAATCTGAAATTTGAGACATAGTGCACCATTCACGGTCTATTGCCAAACATTCCCCACAAAGCGCGTGTTTGAAACTGTCTCCTAGGTGTGGATGCCGCAATGGATGTGTCGTCCTCCGGCAAAAGCGCTCCACTCGCGTCAAGCAACGAGGTAAAATTCCTTGCAGCAATGCTGACTTCAGAAACACAACTATTCTTATGGAAGATAAGAAATGTTGACTCGTTGATCTTGTACAAAAAGCATATCTGGTGAATGTGCAATGTTAGTTGACTGATTCATTGGCACTGACACTTTGAGAGAAGGCGTCGATCGCAGTCCATGTAGGACACACAAGTGTACAGCAGAATTGAAAATTGGAAATTGGCACAAGTCTACGTGGCCTCACTTTCTACACTGTGCAGCAGGTGCATTGGAAGGAGTGGTGCCAGTGTTTGTGTTAGAGCACAAATATGAAGTCGTTGGGATGGACAGATATGGTGCTGGTGTTGGTGGTGGTGGCGATGGTGGCGGCCTAGTTACTTCCAACGGCCTTGCCAACTGTGTGGATGTCTACAGATTTTCTTCTACTTAAATTAATTCGCAATGTTGAAGTGGCCAAACATTGTCTCGTGTTTAGCGATGTAGCTGTGATTGCCATCATTGCTCTTTAATTCCGCCTCGTCTCACTACCTTTCACACAATTACCATCAAAACGTTCATACTTTTCCTCATGCTACTCGCCAGATTTTATTTGCGTTCTCTTTAGTATTGTCAAATGTTCTTCCTTTCTGTCCTTTCTTCCATTTTTAATTTTCCTAATTTTTGGGGAGATATTTTCGTCACACGACCACATGGATATATTTTACAACATCTTATTTGACCTATCTGTGACGATGCTGATGACACCTTCTTAGCCGTCAGTGAAATGCGCCTATCGGGTGTAGATACCTGTGATGCTTTGTATATTTCTGCCTCTCTCCAGTCGTGGCGTTCGGCATGTCTCGGGAGCATCGCATGCTGCCCTGCCTCCACGAGATTGAGGATTAGTGAACTGTTTCGGTGCATAGATACGGGCAGAGCATTTCATGAGTGGGAGTGCATGATGATGGAATGCTGAAGCCTAAGAACTGATCAAATTGGTTGTATGATGTACCACACATGACGATCCGAAGCCACTGTCCAGTAGTGATCGAAATTTACGTAGCACTATGAGTTGTGGGTGTCAAACTTCTGAGACTTGGGATAACTAAAGTAGAGGAGGATAAATTAGAATGGAATCAGTGGAGATGAACGAAGGGTAAGAGATTATGTAGGATGCCCTTTTTGCATTTCCTCACCGCTTCATTCTAGTCAGAAAACTGACAGTTCATTTGGCTTGACTATCGCAGCTTTGCTTTGCTTACATTTGAGTGACCCTGGCATTCTCGATTTATGAATAAATCGCAAGAAAGAACTGCATATTCGCTGCTACATTCGACTCGACACAGCGACGCGTTTTTCGATGAAAATAGAACGGGAGTGTGTAATGCCTAAAAGCCAACATGCAAAATGTGAAGAAATATTGTCTAAGCAGTTAAGAGCCGATCCCTACGTGCGATTTTATTCACAAGATGTAAATAATTGAGCCTGCTCATTTTACGAGCAGTTGCACGGATATATGTGAGGTTTGTGCGTAGGTGCGGAGGTTATTCAAATGAGGTTGGTGGCTGTTCAAACACATACACGTGAAAGTGTGAGGCTGCGATTGACTCGGTAATGTTGCGCTCGTGGTGGAAGCGTGGAATTAACATGACCTAAAATGTATTGATGCGCCTGCCATCACAAGCTCGTCAGATGAGATGCAGTCCCAGTAACAGTGCTGTTTTGTTGTAGCACACGCCAAGACCATAATACAAAGACAGTAATTGTGATGGGAATGAGTAGCAACATATAGGGAGTTTGGCGCACACGGTAATAGGGAAGGCAACGAGTGCCAAGGATGCAATGTCGCAGGATCTGAAGAGAAACAGTGCAAGACAAAAATATGGACGAATGCACAAGCGCTGGTCTTTTACTCTGTCTTCCCTACAAAGAGTGTGTTTGAGCGCCTCAAATAAATGCAATGACCAGACCGACTGTATGGTCTTCGTTTGCAAACCTCCGAGTTGTGTCAAATGCAGATCTGTTTGCTTTCAGCACTGACTTCGAATCGTGCTTGTAGAAATGTCAATCTTACAGTTGATGAGAAATGCTCACTTGTGCTTCGCATGAAGCACGTCTAGTGAATGTCCACTTGCACTTTGGTGGACGGTGATAATAGAAATAAAATTGCGTGACATCACGTTGGATGTGAAATGCAAGTCCTAGTGTCAATGTTAGCCGCCGCAGCTTAAGCATGAAGTCGGTGTGAATCCACTGTGTGACCTCTGCTCTGATTGCATTGCAATGGTTTCGCAGTGGAAATGTGTGGGAGAACAGGCATAAAGTTGGGAAGGGACTTGGAGACATATTTCCTTTAAATGCGATTTAAAAGTCGATTTCCTTTAAATCGACATATTTACGGCTGTAGTGTCTATCAAAACGCATCCAATCCAAATTGCATTTTCTTAAATTTCCCTGGTCGCATTCAGACTTGGTGTACCTTTACTGCTGTACTAAATAACACTCTTGCGGTATCCTCCTCAACTGTAACTTTGGCACAAGTTTTTGACTCTCCAACAGTGAACCGACCCATTGGTTCCTGGCTCCACTACTTTGTTTTATGAACTTTGACCACGTGCAAACTTTGTGCAGCTTTTCTTCCCTAATCTTGACCTTCGCTTACAAATTTTAGATCACATGCTCACAGATTTTTTAATTCTTCAATCACAGAAAATCGACTGCTAAAAATTCTGCTAAGAATATTCATTCCTCTGATTGTCATTTTCCTCCTAGTCCTACCTTTCGTCTTCCACAAGCGGATTCCACTCTTTAAACATTTGTGTTATAAGAATTCACGTGCGTTCGATGATGAACGGTGAGTTTTTATTCCTCCTGACCTACCTTGTTTATTTGTTGTTGTGTTTGTTTCCATGGTAACGATACCAACTCTCAAAAATCAATGCATGTGAGGTCGTAATTTTAACTAGTTTTGCTGAAAGTGGTTCTTGTCCTAATGCCCAAATTACCACTTTGTATTCACCGTGCTGTTTTAACCCTCACGCAGCGTCCTCTTCCCGATTGAATGCTGCAATGCTCCCGGTCATAAGAGCCCACCAAACCTTATGTCCCATAAGGTTTGGTCGAATAGGTTTGCCACCCGGCCGAAACGAGCTGTTCTCAGGTCACAGCAACACATTACAGAGGATTCTCAATGCCAAATTCGTATGCATTTCACTAGTGTAATCGATATCGCACCAGGTTAGAGAGTGTGTGGCATCACCTTAGCCATCAATCAGCACTGTGGAATTGGCTTACGAGTCACTCTGCCCTCGTTCCTGTCGCCATGTATGAAAAAATTGTCCTTAAGGGTTTATGCCAGCAAACAGAGGTTCGGTTGTACAAAGCTGACATTGTCGGTCTGGCTGGGCCGTCCGCTGATTGGAAATGCAGTGGTGGAAACGAGTTCCTGAATTGCCACCTTTGGTGATTGAATGCTTCTCTACAGGACATGCATTTCTTCAGACAATTGGCGTTTGTAGAAGAGCTTATTTTGAATAAGAACCGTTTAACTTATGCTAACATAGTGCTTTTATTTGCCCGATTCTTCGTGTCAATTCCTTTCGCCTCAATGTTGCTCCATCAACTCTGTGGGTTCTCTTACGTTTCGGTCTCACTCCATACACTCTGAAACAAATGCTTCAACAACATTATAATGCACGCCCATAAATAGCCCAAATGTTGTGTCTGTTTTGGCTCTTAATTGTTTTCATGAAAAATGCGAATATTTTTGAATGTGTGATGAATAGATTGTTATGGGAGCATATTGTGCGACCCATTCCTGTATTCTATTTTCAGCTTCACTCCTTCCGCCACCACCGAAGGAAAGTGAATAACTCTCTGTTCAGCTGAAATGTGAGTGAAATGTGAAATGAGCTAACAACCGTTCGTTTTATCTTGCCGATTAGTGCTAGCACAGGGGAAGCAAATTCAAGGCTGAATGCATCTAAAAGGAGCGATCTGGAATGCGATTTCACCGTTCTCTATGCACATAAACTGCTCATGCAAAATGCAGTTTGTACAAAGTATTCAAATAAAAGAGCGATTTATAAGCAACCAAAACATGTTACTCGTTTCTGCACATTCTGCTAACGAAATCGATACATTCTCCTTTTCAGAAAAGAAAGCGTCTGCTTGAACGAACAGAAACATAAGCCAACAAATTGTTTGCTATGTCCGATTTTCTCTGGTATTACCTTTTAATAAATAATGTTGGCGTGATATTATGAGGCAACACAGTTTGGTGCTTCACAGCATTCGCTGGAGGTAGGAGTTCACGATATACACAGATTTGGACTGCTTCTTCCACCGTTGCATGACTAATTAACTTGCCTCTGCTTCAAATGGTGTTGCAGGAATTGTACCCAATTACTTTCACCAAAGAACAGATGTTAATTATCGTATGCACTTTTTCCTGTCACTTGAATTTGTTTTTGTGAAAATCTACCAAACTGATGCAGCTCATCATGACCAACCTAACGCAGAACCCAGGGATACACAAGGCTCTGAAGCGGTTGCCCAAAGTTTCGTCATTCAGTTAGAATGTTAATATGGGGTGCACGAATCCATTCATAGCGACTAAGGCCCTAATTTTAAAGCGTTCATGCTACTGAGCTATGCAGGACCAACTGCATTCCAAAGACACGCACAGCATCTGGTTATTTAAGAGATAACCGACTGCTGAAAATGACGAATTGCATTGTGATCGGACTACTGACTCTTCACTTCACTAAGTAGTCCTTTAGCGTTACTCATCCGGTAGAGGTTCTGAAACACATGCCAACCTTTTACTATGAACAGTCCTTTCCATTGACTGAGAATGGGTCCAGCTAAGGTTTGAGAAGACTTTCGGCTTGAAGAGATTCGGTCAACATGGAACCATTGCATTTAAGTTCTGACACTAAACGCACGGATGTACGAGGCTAGAATTGAAATACGATTTGTCTCCTAGCTTAGCATAGATTTTCCTTTGTTTTGATAACTCTCCACTATTTGTAAAATGTTTAGCCCATTGTACGCGGGGCTGCTTTTCATGCTAGCCATTAGAGCTGAAAAGGCGGCAGCAAGATCGTGTGATTGCGAGACTGCGTGCACTTCGAACGAAGCACAAGCTTGCAAGGTTTGAGAATTGTACATTATTTGAACCCTTTGAATAAGTCAATCAATGCGGTAATTTTTTGCAGAGGCACAGGTCTGATGCGTCAAACCTGAGGCCCAATTTTGCAGAATGGTAGCTTAAAATGCTGCATAACGTCTCAATACCAATCAATTCGATCAAGCTGGAATGAAAGGCTAACATGTGAAATGACCGATAAGAAGTTACTTTCAAGTAGCATTTACTTCTTTCGCTGCTTTACACCAAGTGATGTAATGTGGTTCCTACGCATAATTTGTATCCGCAAGCAGAGAACTGTTCACCTAGTCAAGGCCACTGCTTTTTTGCAGCGAATTGTGAATTGAGGTGCTTTTCCTAGTTGAGGTGGGACCCATGCCTATTAGATAATAATTAACTGTTGAGAGTTCCAGCCTCAGAGATAAGGAAGCATGGTTAGGAGAAGCAGCCTTACCGTATTTGCTGGAAATCAGGTGGGATCTGGTGTGATTTGGAAGAAGTTTGGGGCCAACAGCGCATCAACAACACAGTGAAAAGATAAATCAGACTGTCATTATGTGAATTGACTCGTCTAAAACGCGAAGAAAGTTTAGCTGCATAAAAGGGTTCTTAACCTACCACTTTACGAAAAATGAGGCGAAATGTAATTACTTGAATGTGCATAAAGCCAATCACCTTTCCCAATTAAAGTGAATTCGATGAGTGGACTTCGCAATGATCTGGCTTCAGGAGAGATGTCAACTCCAATTTCGGCCACTAAAGTGGTTGTTTTCAAAATATCAACCAGGATTAGCAATCTTGCAAATGTGCTAGCTACGTATTCATGCCTCTTTAAAGTGCGTGCATTAATTGATATGTTACCTTATAAATAAGGTAAGTTTTTGTTACATAAATTCGAATAAATTAGAGTTATATTTTTGTGTTTGAGTGCGGTGAAATCTAGGGTTTGATTGGCTCGTGGAAGGCTGACATCTATGCACCAAAGAAGTAGTGCAGTTCGTCGTCACATCATTTGCCTTCTATCAACGCCCAATTAGAAGATGGCTTTTGCTGTTTTCTTTACTGTCATTGGCTGT
>JADWOT020000001.1:8111085-8158631 GCA_036345935.2 Taenia hydatigena | reverse complement strand
CACGAGTCAAAGCAGCCTCGGCGCCAATTTACCTTTAAGGAATTGAACAAAATTATTAAAAACTGTTATAGGATCATAAAAGCCTGTTTTATTCTTGATTTCTAGCATAAAGAGTTACGGCAGGAATGGCCTTCCAGCCACTATTACGACAGCCATGGCGGTTAGTAGATCCTTGTCTGTTACTCTGCCTTGCAAGCCGAGAATGCGCACCTGTCTTCTTATCTACGGCACTGTGGAAAACATGATAGCTAAGCCGACCTATTAAATCCAGGAGCAGATGTCCTCATCGTCAACAATGTTGGAGGATGGAAAGAGGATGCGTAGGTCACCTGAGATGGAGGATGCATCGACCAATTAGACGTTCCATTTCGCCTAATGTGAGCTTGTTGGGAGTGAAGCCAGAAGTGTTGAAGCTTGGTTGCTAGGCTCCTTCGTGTGGTGCGTGGATTCTTGACTGACTAATTGGCAGTGAGATACACTCAGATGGCAAGGGTGACAAATGGGCAGGTATGGATGCGTTCATGATTGTCACTTTCACAGGAGAATTATCCACCAGAGCTTAATTACTTTTAGAAATTCACAATACGTTTAATAGTGATTCTGTGTTACATGTTGCTTAACAATTCGTGGAACCATTTAGAAGGTGATTCTTCGTTTCTCCTCTTAAAAATTGACATCATGTGATGTATTATCGCAAAATCCTTTTTCAATCGCATTTCCTGAAGGAAAACTGCAACTTTGACTCAAGGTGAGGCAAAGTGGCGTGATGCTCACACATCAGAGGGATTTCGGTCATGCTATAGCAGCAGCGATCCCATCATATGGAACGATTTTAGCACCAAATCCCTGTTTACAGCACGCTGATTACTTGAGGAAGGCATATAAACAAAGATCATTATCATTAGACTTTGACAAGTTGCACAAATTAGTGTCTCATTAAGTGCTACCTTAGATCTCTTTTCTTGTAAGAAAAAAATGTTTAAACGTTGTTCTTTCGACTTTAAAACACACAATTCATTATCCGTCGCAGTGCCAAAACCAGAGTGGTCTATCTGAAGACTTACGTGTCTTGTTGTTTACTCCTTTATCTATTATCTGTTCTCAAATACCTATCTATTGAATCCTCTATCATCTACTTAATTTACGGGTCGTATAGAAATCGGATCAGACAGCGTAAAAAAATTGATGGAGCCAGCTGAAATGGACTTGGCTGCAATGCTTGCAAAAGGAATCCAAATCGTGAAAGATGGATCTTCTAGAAATGTTAGGCAATTAAGGGCAGGTTGAAATCCAAAACCAGATTAACGCAACCTTAAAGCCGTGAGTCTTTTTATCGCTGAAAGTCAGGAAGGGAGGGAGAAATGGAGATGCCAGAGCTAGTGACTCCGAGAGCACAATGAACTACTATATTGGGGTTCTTTCTGATGCCATTCAAATTGTGCTCTTCACCCCAGCACTTTGCGTTATGCATTTTCTTTGACAAACGGATCTAGCGAAATGCAAAAGAGTCCGCTAACATTGTATCAGAACCAATCTCAAATTCCCACAGGCATGAACTGCTCCAGCTCAGTGATTATAAGCCAAAAGAGGAACACGAGAGCATAGGAAAGAAGAACTGGTCACACTAATTATAAGCGGCCACAACCTGCCAAAAGCTTGTTTGAGAGGAAGTGAAGAGCACTTCTGAAAGCCAATGCGTTACCCTGCATGGCAAAGCAAACATCGAGAAGTACATTACCAGTGTTGTGTCAAACTTATGAGAACTGTTAGTGCTCTGACGCCTTTTCCAATGTTCTCCTCATTCTGCGCCACTTTAGTCGAATGGATGTCAGGTCAGTCGCTAAGCCAACCAATTCAATCAATTCTATTAGTATTACGTCAATGTCACGCAAAAGTGTAACCACTGCTGCTCACCAAATCTTGTAGCATGCAAGGCTACGTGACAATAAAATTCGTGATGACAAAGTCGTGTAACGAAATTATTCCAATTCAATTGTAAACGATATTTATGAGTTGTTAGACAACGTCATTCTTCCTTTTGTCAAGGTAGAGCAGACACAAATCCGCTTCTCTCCGCCTCGAAAGTTTTGCGGCGAACAATTTCTGCATTGACGATGAAGTGAAGCAGGCTGAATTTGCAAGTGCATCATTTGTATGGAAAGTGACAAGTGCACAAATGTAGAGAAAATGATTAAATCGAGTGAAAAATCCGGGTTTCTGAGGCGCAAGGCGTCATGGCATCCTCACTACGCTCTGTAGTTTAATGTTTTAACGTTAGTAGCACTAACACTCAATGGCCTATACTGCGGTGACTACTGTGACTATAATGTGTTTAAGGGCCGTAATCTCATTCTTTAGCTGTATGTGCTCAAACAAACAAAGCGGCAGTATTTATCTTACCATAACTAAACTCAAACCCAAACCGAAAAGGAAGCCTCAACTAATGACAAAGCTGTCAGGGGTAAAGAGTTCCAGCACTTCATTGAATAGAGTTAAACAAATGCCAAATTACCACACATTTACATATAAGCACTTGGATCAGAGGCACTTATTTTCCCATGTAAAGAAGGCAGCCATCCCACAGAGCATAACAAGTGAAGGAAGTAGCTCCTACATATGCCTTCTGCTATGCCTTCAATAAGGCTGATACATTTAAAGGGATGAACGCTTCGGCTATGCGAAAGTGTCCAAAAATGATTGCTAATTGCTACTAGATATTTTTAGTTATACCTCTGCACCCCGTCAAATGGTGAATCTACTCTCATCCAAGTGCATTTATCTTATCTGGTTTTTTAATTCGGTCCATTGTGCATTTACACTGCGCATCCCAACGAATTTCAGGCTGGTTAACTCCACCAATCTAAAACATTTGCAGATGAATGCGACAGCGGCTGACGAAAGCAAATCAACAGAGGAGATTGGCCTAGCCTATCCACTTGTGGTTCCTATGGCAACTACCTCTATGTTTTATCAGTCGTTGTCTAAATTTGTTTAGGCTGGATGGGGCAAAGAAATCTTTGAATGAAAGTGCATCAAGTTGTGTGCATGAATGCATTCCAACTTTTCACGCCTTCATACCATGCTTTACTCTTTGTTTACACAAATCTCACTATGACATGCAGCATCGTGATCGAAGCTGTCAGAACCACATTAGACTGGGTCACAAGGAGTCGAAGTACGAAAAATGATACCATCACCGACTGTTGCGGCGTCTCCCCATAAGGAGCACACAAATTGGCGGTGAGGCTTTGGTGACGACAGGAGCATCAGAATGACGAGAAGCGACGTGGGAAGGCAAAGAGTTGGTCCAGAATGGCTTGGTAGGTTGTTGCGCCTTTTTAATGAAGGAACTTTCACTAAACAAACACTTGACTTTAAGGGCGATCATACAACCAAATGGTCTTAACAATGCATCTCACAAATCCCTGTTAGGCTGCCCTTTCACAAGTCTTTTTAAAAACTCGCCTTTGTTGACTTTAATAGCTCTTTCCGAGATTTAGCTTCCCCATTTCACACTAGTAGTCAATGCAAGGTTCGTCATCAATTTCGGCACAAACGTCTACCACTTTAGTGGATGCTACAAGGCTTGATTGGGCATAGGTAATATGTTAGTTCTGCAAACGACATGGGGTATTCATAGAAATAAAGCCACATTTAAAGCAGCACCAGCTGCTCCATTACACTCCTCTTGGCATTTTACCTTTTCCCTGCAATGTCAGAGTGTGGCAATTGCATACAAGTACCCTACCATATCCCGAATTCAGCACAGTGGTTTGATTCAATTTTTTAAGTGGCATTTATATACCGCCAAACCTTAACACATCATCAACCTCTTTAACTCTACGAGGAGCAAATACTTGGCGAAACCAATTCTTACCCTATTTCTGATGCTCCGGATAGGGCACATTAAAGATCTCGGCAGCCAACCACACTTGATACAAATGTAAATTCGGCAACAGATCAACTATTCGATATGTTTTCAGGTTTTGGAGCGGAGCGTTATTCTCAAAAACCATAGTCCTTAGTTAAATTACCCCATCAAGTTTGATGACACACTTACCATCGGGTTGATAGCAAAGAATGTGTGCACAATTGCTTATTCGGGCACAAGTTGTTCGCGCAAACAACTGCTACGAATTCCTAGCAGACTAAGCGTGGGTCACGAGAAAATGAATAACGAAGTAAGTAAAGATGGGTAATGACAATAAACAATAATATCGATAATGATGATAAATGATAGCCGAGTGGGTTGCTGTTACTCTACGTTTTCTAAGGCCAAATGTGCAAAGCTGTGCGTCCCAGTTGTCAAAACCCCATGCTCACTAACCGAGGTTCATTGTCGACATAAATGGGTTGTACAGAGTCATCAAATTGTTGTACACAAGCTCGTAGTTCTCCTTTGTGACCTGTTGGCCGGAATTCATCCACCTAAGAGTCGTCTCACGCCTCGTAAGTATACTTTGCCCAAACTCTGCCGAAACACTCTCTTTCACTTCATCGTCATCCATTTTCGATCTTATGCTGCAAAAGTAGTTTTCTAGAATGGCTCTCGCTGCTATCCTGCTCCTCTCTTTCTCATCCTCCAACCTCAATTTTTCTGCGTCATTCATCATCTGTTGTATCTCCTTCTCCGAAGGAAGATCCTTGCCCATCGTGATGGTGGTGCTGTCGCGCCGCCCTGACGACTTGTCCACCGCCGTCATATTGAGAATGCCATTTTTGTCAATGTCGAAGGACACCTCGATCTGAGGTACTCTACGCGGTGCCGGTAGCATACCTGACAACTCGAATTCGCCCAACAAGTTGTTGTCTCTCGTCATCGCACGCTAACCCTCGTACACCCGCATCAACACACTCAATTGAGTGTCCAAACACGTGGAGAAGATCTTGGTCTCCTTTGTCGAAGTTTTTGCAATGCGCTCTATCAACGTCGTCACCACACCACCTGCCGTCTCCACACCCGGTGAGAGTGGCGCCACCTCTAGTAATACCAAATTCTGTACCTTCTCCGACTTGTCATCAGCCAGACTGTACGCCAGCAACGCCGCACCATATGCCACTGCCTCGTCCAAATTTATGGAATTGTTCAACTGCTTACCATTGAAGATTTCTGCAACAACTGCTGCACCTTCGGAATACAAGTCGATCCGCCTACCATTAATGTCTCGCTATCATCATCCTTTTCCAACCCTGCATTATTTAATGCTTGTTCCACCGGACCCAGAGTCCTCTGAAAGAGATCAAAGCACAAATGTTCATAATGGGTCCGTGTGAGACTCATACCAAAATTACTTCCTTTAAATGAGGCGTCCACATCTATGTGTGCGTACTTGGAAGAGCTCAACGTCTTCTTTGCCACCTCACACGCCCTTCTCAGACGGCTGATGGCATTCTTGTTGGTCGTCAAATCCTTGCCCTCCTGCTTTTGCTTGAATATCTCCACACAATGATAAGATTAACGTTGAAAAGACAATGCCATGCCTATCAGTGATTTTATAGGCCGTGGTGAGTCTCAGCCTATGGTGTCGAGTGGTCATTCGCGTAAACTTTTGACTGGGGCGTAAAAGACCTTGCCTCGAATATCTGATCAGTGCACAAAATGTTGTCACGGAATCGCTCAAAAGATTAATCAACTCCAGGAACAATGAGCACAGCTCGAAACACTTACAAATAGAAAACTTTTACTATCGCCCATTTTGAGAAAGATTTTGCTTAAGGAAACGCATCATCCACCGCTTGACTCCATCGTATATTCTTGGGACAAACGCTGTTCCATGTTGGACAACTCAGATATACCAACACCTGTCCAAATTCTCTGTCATCACGAAATGGTGAGCTTTAGACTGCGCCCAAAAGACTCGCATGAAAATAAGCCTTAGCAGTTATGTAGCAAACCAATGTCTAAGCAGTGACTCCGACATCTTATCATAGAGCAATCAATAGTTGGCTTATTCTTTCCGTCTCTTCCACTACCACTAAAGTACTTCAGATTGGCAATGGCATTCTGCTTTAGAACTATTATGGCGAACCAAAATTTAACCAAAGCTATTGATTCATTTGCGTCTGCCTTTATGTGAGACTTGAAATAGTAACTTTCTCTAAAGAATGAAAAGATACGATGATTGTATCAAAATTGTGGTATTGTACGACTACGATGATCTGTAACTGTTACGATGCCCCAGTAGCGCGTTTGCTCACAAAGCCACCTTCAATGTTAAAGCAACAATGTCTGAGGTCACACATGGCATTGCATTTGGGAGATTACTTGGCCAGAAAAGTTATTTCAAAGCGTCTGTGACTTGCGCACCAATGAACTTAATGGGTGGTTTAGTTTTTAAAAGAATTGCTAGCCGCTCAATGTATTGTGCATTGCAGTCTTATAGTCTCCACCTACTCATTTCCGGCACGTAAAGGTGTGAATGCTGCGGTTGGTGGTTGAAGCCCAAATGGGTAAAAATGAAGGTAACTATCAGCATTTTTATACAATAAGTACAAAAATCATCACGATAAAGTAATAATTACCCGGAAATCGGAATAAAAACGCACTGCTAATCAATGTGTGTGGAGTTATAATACTTCAGATGTCTTCACCCCAACCATTCGAATATGAGTTCGGATCGGGAGGAATCATGTGTCTAATAAGGCAGAAGAACAAGTTGCGTTTCTGCCTCCCCTGCAGTTGCATCGTTCTGAATTATTGCATGAGTAATTACACTACTCTGTGTGTCCTTTGCCTTCTAGCATTCACGCAGGTGGCATACAAGCTTTCCCACTTTACCTATCCCATTACTTACCCCCATCCCTAAGGACACATTAAAACACTACTACCAGGCTGGTGGGTGTCATAGCACACCTAGGGCTGACTTGGACTTTACAATTAGGTGAGATGTTCACCTTGCAACAGCAAGAACCAAGGGACAGAAGTAAGAGGGCAGTAAATATACTTAGAATTCCAAACTGATAGCCACATCAGCATCCTCAATGAGGTAGTTAAGCGTGTTGAGAGGCCCGTACACCCTGCTCTCATCTACAGCAATCAAAAGTGCCAGGCAGTCGAGCATCTTAATCATCTTTGATTCCCGTGGCGCATTCAGAATATTTGAAATCGTGGTTCTACAAGAATGGTAACACTTTTTGGTTTTTCGTTCTCGCCTCTAGATTTTAAGGATGAGAACTTTGATGACAATTATTTATTAAGGAATAATTTTCATAAGAAAACTGCATACACTATCAAATACATGGAGTCGCATTATAAGGTCGTCTGCAATTGGTGACCGATGAGTTATCTATATTTAAAATGGAGGAAATTGAATGGATTTATGTCGACGATAAAAGCAGAAGTGGTAACCGTTACTGAGACAAGTCGAGTGAGTAATTTAATACTGATGAGGAGAAGCGTTTACGAATGAAACACTCGAACCATCCTTTTCCACACACTGACGACGTACCCACCTTCGTCATTTGCACGATCCATGTGCATTTTGGCAGCTTTTTCTTGGATCCCAACGGCGCAGCTGTTCTTCAGCAATCCAACATTTACACTTTTGAATTCATCCAATTCGTTTTATGTGGCAGATTGGTAAAATTATTAATTTGCTAAAATTGACATTTATCTACCCTTTTTAATTGGAAATGCAAAATTATGCATAGGAATTGCTAGCATGGACAAGAGAATGCGGATTAGTCCACGCATGGCTTTGACCGGTCCGTCCCTGGTGTACAGTGTAGCTAATGTCAAAATAACTTTGTCTGCTTTTACGACAACTTCCATTGGGCAGAATGTGCAGCACATAGAAAGGAAGTGGGCTAGGGTCAAATTACGATTCCAATCATTCCTGCTATAATGCAAATTACACTCCTGCTATGGACTGATTTGGCTATTTGATTTCAAGACATCTCCTCATATTTACACCGAAGGCGATCAGTAAGATGTGGTAGGGCAGCTTTGACTCGTGATTTTCCGACTATTTTGAATTAACTCGTTTTTAGCAGCGTCGTGGACACAGCCACATTAGACCGCAGTTCCAGAATTAAATGTCGTTCCTTCTCAAGGCAAGGACATGCAACTTTGCAGAATTGCAGGTCCAACCAACGACACACGGCGTTACAATTTTTGCTGATCTGACGTACGAATGAAATGGCAAATAGACAACCACGAAAGATTCGCACATTTGACACATCTTTATTGCAGTGACTAATCAGGCAACAATTCCGACCAGATCGACAACTGCGCACACAGATTATTTGTCAAAACTGTTTTGGTGTTATTGTTGCTGTAGTTATTCACCGGTAGAAGAAGGCAGAATCTCGGCAGTTCCGCATTTGTCAACCATTGTAGAACATTACGAGAATTTTTTTCGCTTTTCGTCCTTTGCCTTATTCTACCTTACACGACAACCCTTTGCTACTGTTTCAAAAATGTAGTTTTGAAAAATAAAGTTACGGTACTCGCATAGTTGTATGCAGTTCATTGTCTCATTTGTCATCGGCGCTGCCTTAAATTCCATAGAAACTTATCTCATTCTCCTACTACGTCGACAAGAAGAGTTCGGTGAAGAGCGCTAACCGGAATCCTTAGTATTCTAGTTCCTGATGAAATGGTTGTCTCGATGATTTGTCAATTCGACTTGGGGGCCTATTCAACCTTACCTTAAATGGCTATTGAGGTAGTTCCAAATGTCTTCCATTTGACGTAGGACATATGTTCCACAATTTGTCTACAAGCACCCGGATCATGGGACTGTGAGACACATAGTAGAGTTTCGTGCAGCTGCTGGTTATGTGGACGAAAATGAGGTATGCACGGAATGGTGAACCACTCGAGGTCAGCTTGAAGGTTTCCTAGACCGTCAGCATTAAAAACAACCTCGATAATTACTACCACAAATAACTTCTAAACAATCGGGAACAGTAGAGTGCTGACCTCATAGTTTGAGTTGATTTCGGTATACAATTGGCATTTGCACGGCTTTTGCATCTTTTGACGTATCGAGATTTGTTGGAGGTATGGGGGCTGTTGATGGGTTAAGGACTTTGACTACCTCCTGGTCATGTTCCACGATTTGGCTTCTTGTGGTTGGTAATCTCAAAACACCATCTGAGCACACTCATTGAGGCCATTTTAGGTGCCTCAATGGTGCTACCGCGTGACACCTCTTCTCATTTGTGCAATCAAAACTGCTACTGTGAATAAGATGTAAATCTCTGTATTAAAACAGCTAACGCTAAGGAAAAAGCAGCGATGCCAGGGACAGTAGTAGACACTGGGATCAAGACTTGCTCAACAGCGTCAAACGAAGATTAATAAATGCACCCCAGGTGATGTAGTGTACAATGCAGCCTCGTTGATTGCATTCGCATATGCGTGGACAACTGCAACAAGAAAAACAAAGCAAGGCATGGAGAGAAAAGGAACGAGAACCTAAAAGCTAGGAAGAAAAGGGAATCACTGGAGGATAGAAAATGTTAATTAAAATATTATGCGGTTGGACTTGTAGACATGCACACATACTGGGACGAATGAGCGCATGCGAAAGTAACTGAAGGGAGGAATGAAGCTATGGATAAATGGAAGGGAGGTTGGGAGAGGCAGCTACGGTAGCATAGAAAAGGAGACACAAAATGGGATCTGATGGAAAGTGACAGAGCAAATCCTAATCGTGATTTGAGTTTGGTCATGCAATGAATGCAACGATAGACGGATTTCTCAGTAGCTGTAAACAAAACAACCAATTGTCTGGCCGTTTCGTGATGTTGTGACTGCCGAAAGCACTATAATCGCTCAATTAGTGCCACTTGCGAATGTGCAAAGACGGATACCGCTGAGATGGGATAGTTTGTCTGCAGTAAGGCTTCAAATCTCCAAGCACACATTGCAGGATTTTAATAATTAGAAAATGTAGCCATAAATGCGCGAACGCAGACTGGTCTAAAGGAACTTGATTACGCTTTGAAGATCCAAATCTAAGTATTTGAATTATTAAGTAGAAGGCTGACAAACTTAGGAATCTATGCATGCAGAAATAGGATCAGAAAATGCGCATTTATACTAAATTGATGCAAATCCGTAATGACGGCCAGTTAGCGTTCTGAGTTACACACAGTTCTCTAGCTGTTGATGTTCAACACAGTACTGCACTTTGTTGGGAAATTGGTCAGACATGCACCGTCTGAATTGCCTTTGATGTTACTATGAACACTTTTCTTATTTCCAAATGTGTCATTAAGGAAGCAAGTGGTTTGTTAATACGCCCGTACCCTATGAGTGGGTTCTGGTCTCATTTGTTGCTGCAGTGCATGGAATGTCAATGTGGAATAGGCAGTTCTTATGCTTTTCTACTTTAACGTCCCCTACCTCTATGCCCTGCTGAACTGTATAGCAACCTATCTGTAGAAGAATGGTGCAGGTTTAACAATTTTAGATTTGCGTCAAAGTAAACACACTACCTGCAAATGAATAGTGGTCGAACTAATCACTACTCTGCAAGGAGGTCTACATGGTCTATACGGAGGAAGGAAACACGTCATTGCCGCGTTAAGGCAAAGTTTTTTTCGAAAACAAAGATAAAACCAGATGTCACCTATCAAATGTTGGTAGCACTAAGTTGGGAAAGTATTTGACTGTAAGAGAGGCAACCTGCAATTCTGTCAACAAGGGTTGTGAGATTTTGTTCGGTCAACTGTAATATTGTGATAAGGAGAGTCCAATTCTCCTTTTTGCTGTAGATCCGAAAACAGACTTGGTAAGTGGCCTTCATTTTTCAACGTGTCATTCAGATAAATCCGCAGAATTTAAAATAGAAACAAAATATTGCTATAATTTGTGGAGTTAACTTTCTACTTAATGGCCGTTGCTACGATATTGGGGGCAGAAGAGGAAGAGACAGCTGCTTCTCCCTGAAATGCACGTATATTTTCTCAATTTTACGACAGAATGTAAAATGTTCCGTTCGCAGAGCTCTGCTTGAACATGTCCATAATAGCAAATCACAACTTATGTACTTACTCGCTTCATCAAAATACATCAGAAACTAAACTAGTCGCAGTGCATGGCATCTAAATGCACGTACCTGCATGATTCACTTCAAAGTGGCACTATAGCCAATGATGCTATCTAAAGTGACGGAAGAAGACGAAACAATCAGAGATTACAGGCAACGATTTAACTACGAGTAGTTTGTCCCCTGTTTGCATCGAAGTGGGATGCATTTACTCATCAACATTCGCTTTGTTGAGGAGCCGCACTCACGAGGGATGTTTTGGCTTCGAATGTACCAGTGCGTAAGAGGAAGTAATGAATGCCGCTCCTTCAAAGTAGACTCGGCTAGTTTAGTCAAATTACTTGCGACATGAACCCAAGATTAATTAGGAGTTCTACTTTGAAAGAAGTCAGCTGAGATAATCAGAGGATGCAGCGTCAGGAACCTTAAAGAAGGGCGTTTGTGACACGAGTGATGCAATCACTGGTTTGCAACTGCATCAGACGGTGAGTGGTAATAGCTGCAGGAGTTAGGCAGATGGATTCCGTATGCTGACCATGAAAGACTGCGCAATTCAATAGCTTGTTTTGCAACTCCTTTACGTTGTTTGCTAACAGAAGCGCTTGCAATATAAGTTGGTCTTCACAATCATATCGCTCATTACGTCTTTAACAATGATATGCTTGTTACTTATGCAAATGAAATCTATTAGAAGCAGTACACTTTATCTTCATTTGCCCATGCCCTGCCTGGATTCCACCGCGCTGCTAGCAAAAATAACAATTAAGGATTCCTTGTTGAAAGCGACACTAATGCACACGAGATTAATCTGCACGATGCAACCGGTGAGTACATGTGCGCATCTTCTCTGCTTCGGCGAAAGCCCACTACATTTGGTTAGTCAAAATGAGGTGAGTTTCAACAAATCAATGGCAGCCTAAGCTATCTATCTCTTTGTTTTGCAGAAGTTCATTGGGAAAAAGCAATCAGTGGGAATATTGCAACAATTATTTGGACAAATGTTCAATCACATAACGTGAGGTGATTTTGAGGTGCAACTACCGATCGTTTAAAATATTCATTCTATGAATGTTAGTCCAACACAGTCCACTGATGTTATGGCTACCGTGACATTTAAGTGCCATTAGCCACTTAGGCAAAAATCCAATTTATTCAACGCCATATTTAAGTGTCTGACACTTGGGTGATGAAATTATGGAAAGGAAGTACAAACTGACGCTCAACCGGTTTTCGAATATCTAGGTTTCTGTCTTGGACTCATCCTGATCCTCCTCCTCCTCCTCCTATTCTTCTGATTCCAACTCGTGCAACAGCCAGCATTGTGCTGACTGTTGTTTGTCCAAACAATAGCTGTAATTTTGACAGCTGTTCTATTTTACATCTGACGCGCCACCCATGGAGGTTAATATTACCTTATGGACAAATTGTGAAGGGAAACAAAGGTTATGCGAACGGTTAGTAATGGTAAGCTGTTAGCCATGTTGTTAAATGTCCAAAAACGGTTTTACTTACCATGTCACGCTAGCTGCCACTGATACCTGGTGCAACCCCTTGAGGCCGCCGAATCAGTGGCAGAGTAATGGTCGCTTCTCTTGTAGACATGAGCAATTATTGACCCTGTACCAGGTCTTGTTGATCATTCTAGTTGATACTCTTCAAAAATTAGTCAAGGATAAGACACTTTATGGTGGTTTAGTGGGACATTTTGCCTTTGTAGATGAACTGAACTCCCCAACTTCCCACTGAGCGATTTTGTTACGGGAGTCACGGGATTGTAGTAATGCAGTCTTAGAGAAATGCAGTGGTTTTGGGCAAAGGGATGCGCTTGTAATCGTCTAGTGGAGGGAGGTCTTACTGTCACAGGCTGGATTACTCTTGAGCTCTTAAGTTGGGTAACTTAAGAAGGACTGTGGAAATGGAAATCAGAGTGCTAGGATGTAGAAATGCAGACAACTTACGAATTCCAATGCTCACAAAACACGGTAAGCATGGTAAGTTAGAGCTAGCTGACTTTCAAGTTTGCTTGTTTTACTCCCTTGTGCCACAACAACCATCAGTATCCTTTCAAAAGGTTGAAAGAAGCATTTGTGAATGCAAACCAAACAGAGACACTCCACGAAACACACTTCTACGCACTTACACTTATTCATCTTTTAATGAGTTCGTCGATCACACCATGGACAGCATATTCATCTCCACCACCGACGTCACTGCCTCGTCCTTTAGTATTTCCTTATTCAATATAGTAGTATATGCGTGAAAAGACCTCAATCAAGTACAGTGAGAAAGGATGTTACATGATGGGATAGGACTTAAATACACGAAATAACGCAAATGTGTGGAGCGAAATGCAAAGGAATGAAGAGTAGCAGGGAGGACTAAAGCAGGGTGCAGATGAGTGAAATGTAACTAAGTGTGCCAACGTCAAACCCACATGCATCTACGCAAGGCCATCGCTGACCTCTCATACCCTTTTATTAACCACTCAACTCTCGGCAATCCTAATTAAGTGCACATTCTACTAATTCCCTTTTCTTTCAACTATCTTAGCTGCTCCACATAAATTGAATCGAGGTTTGGCTTTTCAACAATTCTATGGTGTTGCTCCATAAATATTGTTCCTTAATCATTTGCTTTCTACTTACCTTACAAAACTTATTGGGTTTTCTAATTGTTACCGAAGCAATATTATAATTTCGTGTCAGATATATTGAGGAGTTCCAAATCAGACATTATTTGCTCACAAACATTGCAACCTTAATCGCAACTTGGTATAGCTGTACCAAAAGCCGTCATTTAACGTGAGTAGTCCCACACACTCCTCTCGCTGATGATATTCAATACAATACTACGTTTGCTAGGAAATTGATCAAACGCATATCATTTGAATTACCTTTAATTTTAATTTGAACACTTCCCTTGTTCCCAAAAATGTCAGAAACGGACTAAGTGGTACTCAAATAAGCCCGTATTGTAAGAGCAGTTTCTGGTCTCATTTTCTGCTGCAGTTTTTAGGAGGCCAATTCGTTATTAACCATTCTTGCACTCTTCTACTTCTCCATCCGCTGCCTCCATGCCTTACTGTGTCGTTTAACATCATGCTTAGAGAAGAATGGTTTAGATCAAACTATGTTCAATACGCATCGGGGTAAACACATCACCTGTAGCATACAGTGGTTAGTCCAATCACTGCTTTGCTAGGAGCTCTACATGTTCTAAACGGGGAAAAGGAAAACGCCACTGCCGTATAAATACGGAAAATTTTCTGTAAACAAAATCAAACAAAACGTTACTGATCAATTATTAGTGCTACCGGGTTAAAAAGGAAGTCGAGTGTGGGAGAGGCGACCAGCAATACGGTAGGATTTTGATCGGTTAGCTGCAGCATTGTCGTAAGTCGAGTTTAACCCACTTTTCGCTCTGATTTCGAAAGCGGACTGAGTCACCAGTACGAGTATTACCTAGACCAGCCAAGCATAACCTCAATGGAGTGCCAAATCCACGGCCATCTACGCAGCGCCATCACTAGCGCTCATCCATGTTTTTAACCATTTAAAATCACAATATTCCTCATCGACTACGCATTTATCATTTCTTTTGCCTCCATACTTGCCTAGATAATACCCACAAAACAATGCTTTTAGCTTTCTAGTCTTCATTAGCTGTTATAGAAACCCATATCGTCTACGCAGCGGGAAGCTTCGCTTTGGACAGACGCAGAGGTGTACTTCAAGACGTTCACATTACCCAAATCGGTACGAAATTCCGAGTTTTAATAAAAATCGTGCTTTCATGAGTGATAATGTGAACCGTGACGAAGTAAATCAAAAGAAACTTCCTCTTATCGCTCCCTACTTTATCTCAAAATAGCCTCTCTTTCATTTGCTGTCTGTGTGCCGCTTTAGTACTTTGCTCGACAAAGTAGCGCACATCGCTGTTCTATTTATATCGCCTTATTCCGCAATCCCTTCATTTTCCTTACTAATACTCTGCAAGCTGCCCACTAAAAGCAGATTATTGGTGGTCATGCTAATGCAGCCCTTCAAAACGGAGAATATATTAGAGCTTACAAGTCTAGCTTTTGCTTCCAAATCATATTGGACTACTGGAATGTAGCGTAGGATACAATGGCTGAAAAGGAAAGGGTAAATTATGCATAGCATTTGTGATAATGTTGGAGTACTGTAATTAATGCGTTAATGTTACTTGCAAATGCGCCTACATCATGAAAACTGCCCCGCTTTAGATATTCAATATACTCAATCACCTAATCTACGATGTCGTCATATCAACCCAATTGTAAACACAAGCTCAATTTCTCGAATTTATATAATCTCTGCCTTTCTATGCTTTACCTTACCATCTCCTAGTCATCTGCCATCTTCTTTTCGCATCTATGCAATGCCATGCATTCCATGTACGTAGCGTCGCGTCAGTGTGCACCACTTGTCATCCTTGCATATGATTACATAATCAGTGACTTTACCCACACCTTTTGCTTTGAATTTTATCATATCATGAGAAATAGACTTCCAAAATGCAACTGCTCTATTAAATTCATCGACTTACGGTCATGAAGTTCCCTAACGGTTGTAGCCTTTTTTGCCTAATTCCAAAATCCAAAGTTTTTTGTACTCATGAGCTCACGTGTGCGTGAGTGCGTGCACAGGAATACAACATTTGTAAACAATCTTGGTAGTTGGATTGTAACGATCACTAAGTACCGTGCGAATTTTTAGAAGTCCCCTGGTAAGTAGCCTCCATGCCTTTTGGAAGGATATTGTCTTCCTCTGTATGGTCTGAGCACGCTGATAACCCCTGGGAACGCAGAGACACTCAAGCACTGTAGGTAAATACCTCTGACTGAAATAGGATTAACGTGACCGAATTAGTGCTTTGACAGCTCTCATTCTCAGACCAACTTGGCAAGTAAGCAAATGCCATTAGACGCCGTAAATTGAGCACATACAAGAGGAGAAACACGCCTCAACAAAATACTTTTACTCGGTAACTTTGAACCCGTTAGTTGGATACGACGCTACTGTATTTAGGTGAGTCAGTTAATTAGGTGGGATGGACAATGCGAAAAAAGGGTCTGTGGAGTCACAACAAAGCTAGATTTGTTGGTGTGATGCACGCAGAAGTATGAATGGATCAATTTATTGGGTTTGTTTCCTTTCGCATTTGCCTTTACCGCAGCCATTTCCTTCTTTTTCCTCTTCCTCTCTTTTAATGATTGTTTGCTAAACGGCCTAATTCACGAATTTAATCCTGGCGAAAATGCGTCTGTTTCATTCTCGTCGTTTAATAGCCTTACTATACAACACCTTATCTATTAATTGAACTTTCGTATAGGGGTATCGCAATTGCAATCTGATTTTAGTAGTTAGACGTATAATCACTTCAGCATGTCTAATTCGTGCGTCCATATGCATTTGGCTATTTAATCTGACCCATCTTTGAAAGCGCAGCAGAAAATTGGGCGCTGGTAATGTTGAAGGAAAGTGTTACGATTGTCAAATAAATGGCAGCAATCATATGGAAGTTTAGAAGTTTAATTCATTCACATCTAGCAGTCAGATGTACATGCAGTCGGTTGTAAATGAATTCAGCAACTACACCGAGACCAATTACGCATTATCACCATCAATTTGGTGTGCAATTGGATATTTCTCATCACGAGACCCTAAAGATGACTACTTATAGAGGCTTATCGAATGCAAACAGCCTAAACCTGCATGACAACTGTAGTCTCAAGGTACTCAATAGAAGCACGCTCCTTCCATCGATCGACTATGGTAATTAACAGGAAGTATCCTGCGTGGTGACGCAAAGCAAGTGCTGGGTAGACGCGCACGGGCTGGGTGCATCCATTTCTAGACCTCTAAGATGCAACAGAGAATGTCCTACAACTTATTTGCTGCCATGTAATTTCCACCGTGTGTGCCATTTGTGAGTCTATACGAGAAATAAGCTGAACCAAGAAAAGATACAAAACTGTTACACTGTTACCTTATCTTTGGTTGCACTGCTCACACATACGTCTGACAAATGCTTCATTTCTATGACCTACCTTTCATCTTGAAGCAATTACAGCTATTGAGAGAGCTGTTTTGCATTTTCAAGCGATCAACGGAAATAGTTTTTAGCAGGTAATCTTACACAAAACCTGTGCACATGATTGCCGATCTGGTCAGGGTTATATGGACACAATTTATTGAAGTATCCGTCTCGGCACTCATTCAACCGCTGTAATTGCCTCGGTTCATGTATGTTGGTCAATTTTTCGACTACCTTATTGTTGGGGCATCAATGCGTCGATTGCATTCTTAAATAGAATTGCATCTGATCACGCACATAGCCACATTTCATCGTACTATCATGCGTTTTAGTCTAAAATGTGGCAGTCGGCTTTGATTAGGCTTTCCTCCACATCGGCGGCAGCCAAAGAAGCGATGAATGTCAGATCAGCACAAAATTGAAATAGAGTTCTTCGTTGGTTAGGCCAATGAGTCTGCAAAGCCATGCGCCCTTGTCTTAGGAGAGAAAGACATTTTGATCTGAAACTGCGGCCTAGTGCTACTGTGATTACAATGCCGCTGAAACACCAACTATTCCAAAACTGGCGGGAAAATTACGAGTTTCTGTTTTACTACCGCACTTTGCTGACCCTCTGCTGTGTGAGCGTAAGGAGAAGATGTCTTAGATTCAAACAGCCAAATCATTTCATGGTGCGAATTTGCAGTTTGGCAGGAAAGACCGGAAGTGGGATTTGACCTAAGCTAACTTGTCTATGTAGAGCACATTCTGCTCAACAGAAGTTGACTTAAAAGCAAAAAAAGTTAATTTAAGTATAGCTGTCCTGTACACCAGGCTCGGACTGATTCATGTCATATATGCACTAATCTGCTCGCTACTACTGTCTCTGGCAATTCTTAGGCATTATTTTTGATTAACTAAAAGGAAAATTGGGTAGATGCCAATTTCAGCGAATCAAGCTTTTTATCAATCTGTCAAATATAACGATTAGAAAGAATTTGTATAATCGAATAGCCGAATGGTGGAGAACAACTGCACTATTGAGATCTACGAACAAGCTGTCAGGGAGCACATGAGTCGTGGGAAAAGCAGAGATGTGTAAATCTTCAGTGCGTGGAAAAGGAAGGGTTCAACAAATTCATTTATTATGATATTTCGCACCTTTGTAGTTGTGTATTTAACCAGCAAAGGCTATCATCTATTTCCTTACCATGCTCGTTTTTAAAAACGCAAGTGAGGCACGCTTTGTGTGCCGCATTTGGTTGAAGCCAAGCAGATGTTATTGCTAAAGGAGGAAGTGCAAGTCTTGGAAAAGAAGCGTTTATTATTCATGCACTTGCGATGGCACCATAAAAGGGATAGCAGTGTAACAATCTCACGCACCTTATTCGTACCGATTCATTTCTCGTGCAGCTTCCCAAATGGCACCCACACACGTTTGAAATTGCACGATAGCAGATGTCGAGGAATGGACGCACCCAACCCGTGCACGTTTATACAGCAATCTCTATGCATAATCATGCAGGATACTTCCAGTCAGTTATAGTAGCCGACAAATGGCAGATGTGTACGCATACCAGATGCTTTAAGACTACAGTCCGTCATCAATGTTTTGTCTATGTGCACCCAATGGACCATAGTAATGCTATTATTACCTTATTCAATATAGTAATATGTACGAGCAATAGTCTGCAAATACATTGCGAAGAAGAAGGATATGATGGGATAGGAATTGACTGTATGGAATGGTGGAAGTATGTAATGAGGAGTGCAAAATAGCGAGGAGTGGCAGAAGGGACTGAAGTGAAGTGCAGATGATCGAAATATGACAGTGTGTCAGTGACCTCAAGCTTTGAGCTTCTGCTGCAGTTTACCCGAGCGTACTTGCGTACTAACATAGAACGGCACAGCATAATCTTGGTAGACTGCCAAACCCACGGCCCTGTATGCTTCGTAGTCAATGACGCACACTCTTTCTTGCTATTTACCATTCAGATCTTAATATTTCTTACCAGCCGCATATTCTCTCGCTTCCTCACGCATTGTTAAGACTTTCAGCTCTTTCAATATTCATCTAGTGTTACAGCAAGCACTTTTCATTTACAAATAGGAAAGCAGTGCTTTTTTCAACCGCAAATGTCTACCTCGAAGTGTTCCCACTGCCTCCAAGTTGCGCCTACTTCACCTTTAATAGGGGGAGGTCAATGGCAATACCGCATCAGTCGCATCTGCAGTATGTGTTCGACCAGTAGAATTTTCACATCTTTTCCAACAGAACGCAAATTAAATGTATACTCTAACTTTGGCTATTTCCACTTCCGTTTTGTATTTGCATTCAATTTTCTTCTCAAACTTCCGAATGACTACCTGATGCTGAAGCCACGAACAAGGAATTCAGCGCTTCGAAGAGGCTAAATGAAGGAATGGAACAGTATTATGCCCAATGACAAATCCTTCCACAAGTGAATCTGAAATCAAAAGGAACTGGGTTTTTTAATTATGAATAGATAATCCTTTTAGTGGTTCACTAGTTATAGCACTTTTTGGTGAAAAAGAAAAGCTGATTCCGCAAATTAGTGTGGATGAACTTCTACCCTATTCACTTGATCATGTTGCTTTTTGTTAGGATTTATTATATTTTGAAGTGTGTTACTGTCTGAGTTGCTTTGGCGATCCTTCGCTGTAACAGATCAACTTATCGGCCTCTGACTTTTATATGCTTTTATATTGTGAATCTATATCATTAAATGGTGTGCTGCGACTTGTCACTCGGTGCGATTTATCAACATGTCCAACTTGCCACAAAAGCTTTTGTTGTGAAAAATCAAAGAAACGCATCTTCTTTACTGTGTGAGTGCTGCGGAAAGCATTAAGCTGACTACACTCTATGTATTCTAGCCAATCGGATACTTAACACGTTAGAAAAGGCAAATTTATTTTAACTTCCGGCTAAACGAAGACGCCATTTTTTGATTCATCGTAACACAAAAGTTGTCATTCTCAGTGCCCACAATGAGTTAACTTATCGCCATTCTAGTTGTTACTCGATTGTGCTCTTGTGACCGTCATCCTCTATTAAGGAGCCAAATGATTACCAGTGCAACAAGGAAACACGACGTGTAGTGTTGCACGACATTCCAGTACTTGTAGGATACAATTGCGCATACTGCGCTATTTATTGTAAAAAGTCTTGTTGTTTTCCTTTGGAACAATGTGGTTAAAGCAAAGGAAATATATCGTTTCCTGCTGCCTTGATGGTCGCAACCTCAAAAGGAAATTAACTGTTTCATCTCTCATTCCTTTGTAGGTTATTAAACTAAAGAATGCTTCTAATACATCCACTGACTGCACAAACTTTAATAAAATCACCCAGCTGTTATAAGCATTAAAATAGGGTATTTTTGCTTTTTGAATTAGTATTTCTAGGCGGTGTTAAATTGACGTACCTACTTTGGTTACTCCTGCGTTTTGACTCAGCCGTATCGCATGGTATGAGGGTTTCAAAGTCAAACCAAGGTGTCACTTCATGGCCACGTAAATCATTGATGGTGTTGCGACAACATTTTGCTGCAGCGTCTAATTGCAAGCGTAAGTACCTATAGTACATTCGGTCCTGGGTTGCCCAAAAACTGGACCAAAACAGCAAATTTTTGCACCTTTTCAGAAGCACCAGCTTTCGCATTTACTTTTGCGAGCAGCCCAGATGCTCCCACTCTCTCAGTCCAGATTGGCTGAATTCGTGTTGGTTGTTGGTTGGTTAAATACATTAATGCCAAGGAATGCTGCTGCTCAATGCCGAGAGAAGAATTCGAGGAAAGCAAAGTCGAAACAATCGTGCTCAGTGGACGATTGTAAGACCCTTGATGCTGGATCAAGCTGCTGATAATGCGCTTAGAGTTGTCCATATACCCAAAAGATGCTACCAACCTCCTAGCTCCTTGACTTAAGCCTATCTCAAAATAAGAGATAAAATAAATGGTTATAGGCAAAAGGGAGACTAAAGAACCGTTCTTGTGTTACAAAATATTTCCTTGAATCTGTGCCAAGGGCTTACTGCATTTGCATATTCTATAGTATTTTACACTTTATACATGCTCTTAATGCATATAAAATGTATGGAATTACATACGTTGGGAAAAGAGGGCAGATAAGGTAGAAGGCGCGGATGACTAAAATGTGAGGATCGGAACCTATAGCCTCAATTAGGTTCAAGTGACCAGATCACACAGAAGGTATTGAATCACGAATGTAGACAAATTTCATGACACAGGCGCATCCGCAAGTGACGCTGATGCAGTGGTCGCAGTACTTCCGGTCGATCTGTCAGCGCAAAAGTGTGGATGATTTGCTATTCTCTTCTTAGCTATTATTGCTGCAATGAACGCATTTAGTTAATCGTATGTGCTCCACCTGAGCTCGATGATCCCAAATAAGTTGGAGGCGGAAGTTGGACTAAGTTGGACTCATAAGCAGCAATTCCTCTTCCTCTACGTCGGGTCACCTTAGCAACATCACTATTTACAGCCTTGTCAGCGAATGGCATTCAGAGCCGTAAACGAGCAAAGGAAAAGGACATGAAATGAGTCGTAATGGAAAAGATTGGGATATGCGCCACTTCGTTGAGCAAAATAAGAAAAGGCACGAACTCATCGAAAAAGAAATAGGTGGTCTACTTGAGGTTAACATCGATCGGACTGGGAAGGATGCAGATGTGCAAAAACTTTTGTTTGATGTACTTCGGGTGGCTTCATACGACCATCCCCGAACCGTGGTATGCAGCAAAATACGAAACCCTGTCATCGATTTAAGTAGTGCGAACATCTCGAAACGCACATCTGCGGTTGAGAGACGCGGTGGTTTTCCATCCATAGACAACAAAGTGTGCTTGCTGTAACACCAGACGAATATTAAAGCAGCTGATGCTATTGGTGATTTGTGGGGAGTAGCTGGGATGGTGTGAGAGAAAAGGGAAGTAATAGATCAAGTAGAAATTCGCATGGAAGAAGCAAACCCCAGCGACGATCGTGCATAGATGCCTGTGGATTTAAGCACTCCACTGAGGTTATGCTACGTTGGTCTGGGCTAGTACACATGCGCCGCGTGTGACGGAAGTGGAACGTCCGAAGTCGCTGGCACACTTTGCTGCACCTCAGCCATCTCTCCTCCACTTTAGTCCTCCCTGCTATTCTTTATTAATCCGTGCTCCTCTTCACACATTTGTACTATTTTGTCTAGTCAGTTCCTATTCCACCACATCACATCCCTCAGCACTGTATTTCATTGCGGATGATTGCACGTATATATTACTATATTGGCTTAGGTAGTATTTAAAAGCGACAGCAGGTTGCTTGTAAAACCAAAAGCTGCCGGCAGTGTTATCGAAAAACTAAGCATAGCTCACCTTGGGTGCCTAAATTTACATGTTTTGAGGGACTATTTCGTAGCCCTCATTTATAAAAAAATGGCTAAAGGTATGCAACAATTCTGTTGATAGGACAGAGTGGCATATTGAAACCTAGTGAAAGAGTGACTGAGTCACTTCAATCTCCTTGTCTTTGACAGCAGACGTAACTCCAAAAAGAGATTTCGCAGTCCCTTCGCGCACGTTGGACGCCTTCTTAAAGCAGCATAATTTGTCGGCAGTAACGGTAACACAAATCAACTACTTAGCGAACAGATAGGAAATTGAGAGGGACAGAATACTAACAGCGTCCTAACGTCATTCTATTTAATGCTTAACTTCTGTCAATGCAAATAGCTACACTTGCACCCCAAGTGCTCCTCTTCGACGTGGTGTTTAACACAGCGGTGATGCTCAAATATGCACAAGCAATAAGGATAAAGCAAAACATCAAGTCTGCAGGGTGGTGAATAAATAGCAAGGCTGATGAAAGCAATCTATGACGCAACGTCCGACACGGCTAAGCAATCATTAGTTGATAAAAAATGCAGAACATTGTATACCACGTTGCCAAAGCATAAAGCAAAATCCACTTAAAATGCGACTATTATTTGAAGTGCAGCACCATGGCCTGTATGACTATCCATTCACTAGGCTAAATGAACCATTCAGACTCGACAAGCTGTATTTTATTTCCGAGTCATACTCGTGCCCTTCCATTTGTTGCTAACATTAGCTAGATGACAGCATCATGCTAGCGTGATCTATTATAAGCCTTAAGAAGACTTGGGATGAAACGGTGCTTTAGTGGTAGTGACAAGCAAAGCTGATCCAAAAGGAACTATGCTCATTTCTTGGGTTGCTTCCGCTCTTGAGCGATACCGAAGACGACATCTGTTATGGAATCTAGTGTCTGCCGATGTAATAGAACAGCCTACGAAACAATCTATACCATGGAATTTCGCACTTTCTTGTAAAATAAAATCGAGAGAAGATGGCCAAGCATAATTGATCCAATGCTTGGAGGCATTAGGCTTTGAAAATGCTTTAATGACCCTAGATTAGTCCAAATTTATCTGGTATGGTGCTCTTTTGCGTGACTATACCAACTCAAATAACAGCAAGGAATCTACGATTTGCGTCAGCTTAAAGACACAAAGGCAAAATTTTTGATGCTGACCCAAGCCACCATGGGCAGATGTTTGATGTCATGAACTGCTTTGTGCATAAATGAGCAATGAGTTGCAAAGCCCCATCGTCGCCTTCATTCTTCGCGAGCAATGATGCCTAGGGGCAGCTATCCCATCACTCCTTTCCCTAGTGATACATTTTAAGGCCTGTGCCTGTGCCAGGTGTAGCATGTATGCAATCTGTCAGTATTAACTTAGTTTATTTCAGGACTGCCTTTATGATTATGTGTCTTGAATAAAGTTACAGCAAAAACTTGATACGATGCTGCAACGCCTTAAACGTGTGATTCAAAGAAAGGGAGAGGAACCTGTTTTGTTTTGATATGTGCCTTCAATTCGATAGGTGCTCGATTTGCAGAGTCCTATGGTTTGTGCTTAATTGTCCAATGGGTTTGAGGGAGAATTCTGCCACAACGTTATTGCGACAATCTGAGCCCTTTTAAGTCAGTCCTTTGCAGTGCTTGTGTGACGAAATCCTTGGTGGTTTCCTGTGTACTCACACTACATCTCTTCATAAGGCACGAAAGCCACTAATCAAGTGAAACCTCTGAGAGCTCATACAGACCCCAGGGTTCCTCACAATCCGGCCACAAGACCCATCAACATATTTCTTACGCACACACGCATACATACGCCCGTTCATTTGCTTGGGAGCTTGATAAGTTTCCATACACAACTCATGAACATAGAATATTTAAGTTTTAAAAATTTGCGGCACGTGGAACAGTCGTTAATGCACTTTATGATCGTCTGTGGATAAAATTATGACCTTACCGCATTTCGGAAGTCTATTCCTTACGAAATGATAAGCATCCAAGCAAGAGGTGCAAGTAAAACCATTGATTATGGACACCTACAGAATGACGCGAAGCCACGCAGGCAAAGTGCATGGAATCACAAAACTGCGAAAAGAGGAGGGCGGACCACTTAAGACGAGTAAGGAATACCGTTTAAAGGTGTGGACTATTATAAGGTGAGGGATTGGGTCTGCATTTACGATCGGGTTCACATAGCATCATCAAACAAAAGAAGTATTGAAGCTTCATTGCAGGACAGCAATCATGATGCAGGCATATTCGTAAGACTAACGCCGTGATTGTTGCGTTTCCTGCAGAACCATCAGCACAAAATGTGGATGGCTATGCTCTTCCCCTATTCGATAGTATTTCTTCAAAGGAGGCTATCAACTACTTATTTGTGCTCAGTCACATCTCGGTGCTCCCAAATAAGTGGAAGGTTGAAGTTGGACTCGTGAGCACCAATTTCTTCTTTATCATCCTAGGTCGCCTTAGCAACACCACTAGATACGTTCTTGTCAGTGAGTTGCATGTAGAACAGAGAAGAAGTGAAGGAAGAGGCTGTGGAATGAGTCCAGTTAATCAGGATTGTGGTATGCGAATTGCCAAACGGCACGCAGGTAGCTAATGAAGAGCTGATGATCTGCTGGAGGTTAAAGCAATTTTGAGAAGAAGGAAGACGCGAAGACGTGAACACAAGAACTTTCGTTCGGTGCACTTCGGGTGGATTCATCTGATCACTCTATGAATGCGAAACCCTGCCTTCGATTTAAGTGATGTTAGCATCTTGAAGTGCACATTTACGATTGCGGAATGTGATGTCACTCCATCCGTATGTGAAGTGTGCTTGCCTTAACACCCGATAAATAACAAAAGTTTTAAACTCTTGATATTGTAAGGAGTGGCCGAGAGGTTATCAAAAATGGGAAAATCAGTGAGATATGCATTTGGTTAAAAAAAATATGAGAGTTGGATTGTGAGAATTGAAGATATCATATAAAATGAGTGTAAATATATTAAAGTTTTGTGTAAGACAATTTTGTAGTTTGAATTTACCAACGCGCCGCCAACCGCATGAAGCCTTACAATGTGAGTTTGACGATAGCAAAAATCGTGGATTTCCAGCAATGCAAATTAAAGCGTGCCTCTTTGCCTTAAATTGTTCTGCATTTTCTCCTAGTTCTTATTTTTCATTTGGTTAGTAATTTTGACACTCGTGCATTTGCCTTTGTAGTGTTTTAACTTCTTTTATGCTAGTTTTTATGCACGCATTTATGGCTACAATCGTTTATAGGTGTCGCCTACCTACAACGTGTTTGTCGTTTTGAAGTCCTACTGCAGACAAATTCTCACTTCTCAGTTGATATTCCCATTATTCACGCCTTATACTAGTCATGCTTAATGAGAATAAGCTGGAATTCTGATCTTCCTCAAGATTGCTCTTGTTCATCTGACAATCATATTGCATTCGTACAACTTTGCGGGGGATATCCTTTCCTGCATAATGCATTCGACGATGCGCCAATTCTAATGCGTGTACGAATTGAGAGTGTCGAAGTGATAGTGAGTTTAAATTATAAGCCGCGATTTAAATTATGATGCCAGTGAAAGAGTGATTTTGTAAAAGACCTACTATCATTCGAAATATAAGGCAGTTAAGTGGTGAGAATGGAAGGGAATGCCTTCCGCTGTGATGGAAATTGTGGCTAAGGCAGTTGAGGTAATGCCCAAAGAGATATAAGAAGGAGTCAATAACCATGAAAGCAAATGAAGGAGAAAATGATTTTAACGATTCTCTGCATTCAAGTCCCACTTCTATTACCCCATCAAAATCAGCTTTTGAGTGACTCTACTCCGTATTATCCTGTGTTCAATATCACCCACTTGATTCACTTGATCAACCCAAAAAATACACGCATTGCTCTCACGTGGAGACAAATTTTGACGATTCTTTGCTAAGCCAAGTTTGGCGGTGCAGATTGGCTTCCGATTTCTTTGCTGCACTATATGATGGCTAAGTTGATTCTGTAGTTTGGGTGGAAAAATTAGGCCTAATGGCAAATTATACAGCGAAACATTTCACTGTAACTAAGATTTGCGAAGCGACATTAAATACCAACTTTAGTCATAACTTAATTACTAAACCATAACAGAGGTGTTTTTCTCTTCCAATAGGATAGCTTCACATAAATTCGCTAAGCTAATGCTATTGGCTGAGGTCGTTTTAAAATACAGGTACGCATGCAAACGCCCATGCACACATATTCCGCATCGGTATTTAAATCACACGCCATTTTCTTCAAAGGACGTCCGTTAGATTAATATCGACCAAGTGAGCTGAAGCTGGACTTCAACAACCTACCATCACATCGTAAAACATCCGCTGAGACTAAAAGCGATTTGTTTGTGTCGTGTACGGACAGAGGTGGAAGTCGTAATTGTGTGTCCGGTTTGTTCATTGCCTTAAATAAAATAGTGACACATATTTTATTGTAAACAAAGGAACTAGCTTGCTTGTTCCATCTCATGCGAATCAAGTGTGCAAATTAGAAGTTGAATAGCGCCTTCACAGCGATAAATGGTGCTTGAATAAGCCATGATCGAGTGTCTGGCCTTGGGCACACCTCTGCTTATTATAGGCCCATCAGGTGCCAGCCTATGTAGGAATCGTTTGCATAATAATTGAATGTAGATTAGTCCACGTATGGTTGGATTTGGTTTGCTCTTGATGTGCGTTTGTGTTTTCCGTAGAGGTAGCCTAAATATCTCTTACCTGGTTTCAAAATTCACTTACATTGGGGCTAATGCGCATCACGTTAGCAGCAAGTGTTGCTCAAGTCAAATTACGTTCCCATTTTTTCCTCGAAACGACTCGAGAACCGAAATGCATGAAGAGACGAAAACAGTAGGAGCATTTATTTAATTTTGTCCCTTCATGTTGATGCGTGAAAATTTACTTGATATGCATTGAGTGAATTTGCGCTTATACGATAAGCAGTCAAGACCATTCGGTATTCTGCTGTCCTGCTTTATTGTAGCACAATAATAAATACTTCAACATTTATGCTTAAAACGCCATGATTTACTAGTTTGAATGAAAAACAAAAGGATAGACGGTAGTTGCGATTGGCAAGAAAGCGTAGATGAGGTGAGAAATGATGTGAGGTTGGTACATTGACTATTGAGAGTGAAGGGAAGATGGACGCTGAGGATGACTACGCATAGGTACCTCTGGATGTGGCCTCTCCATTAAGGTTGTGCGGAGACAATTTAAGCTAGTACATGTGTAGATGACAGGTGGGGGTTTGGAGCCACTGACCGACTTTATCGCGCATTGGCCATTCTCAAAATTCCTTTAATTCACCACTGCTACTAAGTGCTTTGCTTTTGCTTTGGCCCATCCTGTGGTTAAACCCATAATCACCGTCATACGTCATGTCTGGTTGACAGACCTACGCTTCGACAAGTGTTGGCTCAACCATTCTATACGGTGCAAGGACTTTCATGTGAAACCTAGACTTAATTCCGCAGCCACATAAATACGTGCTGATGGCGCGACACCATTTGCGCTGCACAGTTCAGTTGTAATTGCAAGTATCTGAGTTGCCTGCAACCCGATTTAGAATCTGCAATTTACAATTTGAGGCGCCAAAGTTCGTGGCAGCCTTTGGTAGCAATCTCATAACTCCCACTTGCTAGTTCCGGCAATGTTAATGATGCTAATACCACTGCGGTTGCATATGGTATGCGCCGAATCAGTCATTCATTCAGCCCATCATTTTGCCCTCAATACATCTACCCACTTTGTGCTCGACAAAACAGATTCAACAGTTGGCAAAACAATTGCCTAAATTCGTGCTACAGTCTTCTAGGCACCAATTTCTTCTCTTATGCACCTTGTTGGCCTTGTTGACCAAAACTACTGGCATCCTGGAAGCAGCAGTTGTGAGGTGAGGTGAGGCGAGGCTCTGTTTGAGGTTTTTCAGCCCAATATCCAACCAACCAGCCAGTGATGAAGCGGTGAAAATAGAACTTGTATGCGATCCCTAGCTGTGGGAACTCCCATTAGTCAACAGGACTGAGCAGAAGAGACCGGTTTGGAATAGGGCAGGATAAGATGCACATATGATGCTAAGTGTCCAAATGCTGTGACGCATTCAAGAATGGCGGATCCCCCCATATCTTCAGGTAGTCTAAAATAGGTGGATTTACTGTGCTAATTGAATTGCTATCGCTCTAGATTCTACACAAAGGCCTTTAGACTCAAATTCTGATCACTTTGACAAACGCTTGCTAATCCCACTCTATATAGACCACTAAGCATTCCTCATACCCACTTCGGATTTCAAACCTTGACACTTGCTTTTGTGGCCAAAAAATGTGGCAGCCAGCTTTGAGGGAAATCAGACCAATTTACAGCTTACCCCTCCACCATGCGTTCTGACGCCTTGTACTTGCAAGTGACCAGGCAAGACTGGGAGTGAGTGGTGATTTTTGCACTGATGTGGCCTTGAGCTCGGCATCTGACAATTCAAAGCGTGGACTTAGCTCACTCTTTGTCGTCTCAGCATTAAACATGGACAGCTGTGATGGGATGGACATCCACGTCTCAGCCACCTTTTAGAAGTCGCGTGTGTAGACCTTAAGTGATTCGATCGAAATCATGCAGACGTGCTCGTGACATTTCCGAAAATCAGTCGTGTTTATATGCGCACGCGTGTTCGGTCTGTTGGTGCGATAAATTTATCAGAATATCGTATACAAAAATGCTTCACACAGCTCGATTGCGTCTGAAATTATGGCAACATTGCACTCTCATTGCATTCACCATGATTAATTTACAAATTCTCTTGGAGTAGGTTATTACTCCTTCGCGGTATGTGAACCAGTCAACAACAGATGCACGCATGCTTATCAGTAATCTTGATACATCGGGGTAGGGCTGGTTCCAAAAATGTTCGGGTTGGTAGATGCACAGTCAACGATGTGTTACAGTACGCTTTTAATTGATGGTGAGCTTTGAGAAGGACCTGACATACGGTCAACGTGAATTAAGGCAAGCTCAGGTGAAAGTGGTCGCGATGGAAAATCGAGACTCTTAAGTGAAATGAAGACAAGAGAGTGATTTGAATGCAAGTACTGTATTGGGTGACTCCAAAGGGCTCTCCGTAGTCGATCACTCAACGCGAACAGATGCAGTATGAAAACAAATTAGGAATGCTGAAGTTGGCCAACGAAGCCTAAGTATGGATAAGGTGACACATAGTTGACATCTTGTCTCTACAGACCCGCGAAGCTCATTTAATCGACGATGTCCAAGCAGGATCTGGTACAAGGGCTTGGACCGCATTTCCAAGGAGCTAGTGCACGATCGAGTCTATAAGGCGGATTCTTTATGGGGCAGTTTGGCATGTATACAACTAAGAGGGTTACGGTTTCATGCGCGACGGAAGATCCCTCAATCGCTGACCTAATGGTAAGCTATTTGCTGTGAGTGCGGCACACCATTCAAAAAGATGTATCATTTATAAATAAGGCAAAATGCACGAGTGGTTTTGCTGCAAGCAGTGAATAAAACTGGAATTTGGCATACACCTTGATTACACTCTTTGCGAAGCAAAGAGTGAAGGTCGCTATAAGGGTTCACAACTCCGTGCTCATCCAAGTACAAGTCACTCATTGACATTAGACGTCTGCTAATGATGACTTGGGGTAGCATCACAAAGTTTCTTTTTTATAAGTTGGACTTGACGCATGTTGTGAGTTCCTTGCTGATATTTTGGTTGATATAGCCACACAAGGAGAGAGCACAGTGTCAGACGATTTCAGACTGACTTGGAGGCATTAAAGCATAAATAAAGCCTCATATGTCCAGGCATCGAGGCAATTATGCTTGGTTATTTTTCTCTCAAATCGATTTTACAGGCGCAGCAATGCATAATTTTATGGTATTTGTTGTTTTGGAGACCGCTTGATTGCGTCAGTAGACATATACCCCATATCAGGTACCATCAATGGTATCACTAAGGCAAAAGCAGTCCATAGTAGGGTTACGATTGCTTTTGGGTCGGCTTTGCTTACTACTTTGGCTAAAGCGTCATAATACCACGCTGATGGAGTGTTGAATAGGTTTCCAGATGGAAACGTTGAAGCGCGACAATAACTTCACCGCTGTAGAATAAAACTAGGAAGCATTTGAGCATTTTAGTGTGAGCAATGAATGTGAGGTGCCGTAGAGAAACCAGAACGCAGTAAGCAAAAAATGGAAGACTGAGAAATGCAAGGAAATAGAAGGAATAGGGCAAGCACTTGAAACTGATAAAACCGGTTTGCTTTAAGCCGGTATACGAAAGTAACAGGATGACTATGGTCTATGCGATAAGATAAGTTGCAGAAAAAATAGGATTCACCTATAACAATGTGGGAGGAAAGGGACAAAATGAAGTGTTTGTTGTCATAATCATAGGTGGTTTGATATGCATCAATGGAAGAAAAAGGGAGGAAAAAGGAGACAAATGGGTTAAGCCACATGATCAGATATTTCAGAGAAATCAGCGTTTTCCACCTTACCGATTAAACTGTAATTGTAATATTCGCTGCTTACTAAACGCTGAGTTTCCGTTACAGGCACTTAAGGTGTGAACGTTTTCCCCGCAGGTAGGACGGTCCCTAATACATGTCTGCAGCCTCGGTTCCTTTCTTTTCGTCGGCATTGTCTTCCCATGTCTTTAACTTGTTTAGGCGCAACTCATTAATCTTTTAACCGACTAGAGAAATGAACGTTACCAAGGAAACTCGTCCTACTGTGGACGAGAGTAACGACAAAGTAATCTGTACACCGAAATGCCAAGAGCACAGGGTTCTGCATTATCTTTGCCATGTTACCTTATTTAGGAATAGAATTTTATTCTAGAGTAAATCTCATAACCTTAACAGAAGCAGGTCAGCACTGAAGCCAAAGCAGTTGTGATGGATGGAAGTTTGGAAGCATTTCCGCATAAATATAATTACTTTGCCCCCTGGAAAGAACTTTACACTCCGTTTCTCTGTTTCTTGTAAACTAGATCAGTGTAATTTTGTTTACGAGATAGCATTGTGGCACTGCGCTACAAAAGGATAGGACAATGCAGACCAGTTCAGCCATTTTGCAAGATGCAGTGGCATGGCATCAAGCAGATGCAAGTGATCAGTGGCGAAAAAGAATAAATCGTGGACAAGGAAAGCATCAAACCTTCCTACAGTTATGGTAATAGACACATTTATAATTTGTACCCATTAAATGTACCGAGTGCTTTGTTCTTACCCACATTCCTGGTTAGTTCTTCAACTTTGTGAAGGGCCGGCACATCGGACGGATCTGTCTTTAGCCACGGCGTAGTCTGGCTAGTCTCCACATTGATAATAACGGTGAAGTTAAAGGCGGTAATGATATCACGCTTTGCAAATGCAGGCCTAATGCTGGTTTTGTGAGGAATGCTTTGCGTAGCCACTAATGGGTCCTTCAAAGGTGTCTCAATAGGTTTGCTATCGTCTAAGCTTAATATATGCCTTTGAACATGGACAAATTTTTATATAAAATGCAGAAATGAAATTAAAAGGCAAAAGCATGCATAAATCTACATCGTCTTGATATTTTACAGTCGAGAAGACTTATTCTCAATTACTTTGCATTTACTTTCAGCGTCTGATTTCATGTAAAGTAACAAACGCACTTAAAATTGAATTGATATTTATCCACAAAGTATATCCATTCGTATCAATTGATGCATACCGATTTAAAAATTCATTTTGTGGGACTTTGAGCCACTGGCGATGCGATTGCAAAAGCAATCTAAGCAGTTGAACTCTACGAAATTTACTTCGACGCGATTCACTCATTTATCTTGTGATGGAGCCACCAACGCCATCATGAACACAGCTTCCACTTTCATCGCCAACGCCACTGCTACTTTCTTTAGTGTTACCTTATTCGATACAGTAATATACACGCGTGATGACCTGTAATCGAATACAATGTAAAGGGATGTGATATGATGGAATAGGAACCGACTACACGATAAAGCGCAAATGCGTGGAAAGGAGTGCGGAGGAACAACGAATAGCAAGGAAGACCAAGGTAAGGTGTCGATGACTAAAGTCAATTAAGATGAGCCAGCGATCCCGGGCGTTCCACTTCTGCCACATCCTCGATGTGTACTAACTCAGGCCGATGTAGCACAACCTCAGTGGGATGCCAAACCCACGGGTGTCTACACAAGGCTATCGCTGGCGTCCACTCCTCCATACTAATTACTATTTGACTCCTAACTTTCCTAACCAACTGCTTATTCTATTACTTTCCTTTCGTTATACCACCCTATCTTCTCCCCAAAAATTACTATGTGTCAGCTTCCCTGGTATTCATACAGCTTTATCAAACACACTTCATCTCAGAATAGTAAAGCATCGCTGTTCATAACCGTACATGCACACTTCAAGGCGTTCACTATACCTAAATCGAGGACAGGTTTTCGCATTTAACGGTAAACAACATTTTTAGGAGTTATCAATGGACTTACACGAAGCGCAACAAAAGAAAGTTCTTGCACCCACGCATTTGTGCCATCGTTCTTCTCGATGAATATTAATCTCCAATTGATTGGCATTTTCCTATTAGCTGCCTGTGTACTGTATTCGAAATCCGCTGCACGAATCGGCTCATATCATGGTCCGGTCTACATCATCTTCCTTCACTCCCTTGCTGCTCTGCATGCCACTCACTGACAAAGATTAAACTAGTGATGATGCGAGATCAGCTTGGCAAAATAAAGCAACTGATGCTTGCAAGTCTAGCTTATGTCTACAACTTATTTGGAAGCTTTGAGGTATGACCAAGCGCAAACACTAGGCTGAATGCGTTCACTGTAGTAGTACCAGCTAAGAAGGTAGGAGCAAATCGCTTACGCTCCTTGTGCTGGTAGGACTACCGCAAGCACTACTATCACTGCAGTAGAGTCACTCGCAAACGCACCTGTGTCATGGAAGCTACCCCGCATTCGAGATTTAATAGCTACTGTAGGATGTGTGGCCATCCTCCGAGCTAGCTACTATCATATTGCGCATAATAAACCCGGTCGTCGCAGTCAGAGGCTTTGTATTAGGTCACTGAAGTGGGATGTGACAAGTGTAACTAATTGCTGCATCCACTTTCGTAACATAAAATGCTGAGACAAAACTGAGACTTTAATAAGGATAGAATATTGGTGAGAAGAGTTTTGCGTGTTAGTGACAATTTTGATCACTTTAACATACAAATGGTCTTTGAAGAATCCTTTTGCAGTCACCCAATGCCTTTTGTTGGGAGTGTTGCAAAAACCTACTTCTCTGCCCTCTGATTGCTGCGGTGACGGTGATCGGTTATGGAGTGGTGGTAGCGTTAGTGTTGGTGTCGAACTTTAATGCATGAACTAAGCGTTTATGAGTGTAGTGGTAATAATCTCTATGCAGCTTTTACTAGTTGACGAGTGACTAGGAAAGGAAGCGTAATGTCTGAGAGGAAACAACAAAGAGATGCATTTATCTTACAATCCAGAATGCTCAAGGTGACGACGTTAACTTCCTTATCTGGTGTTACTGCACTCCTCGCAAATAACACCTACCATATCGTGAATAATTAGTTGCAAACAAAGTCGACAAGACTGAGTTTTAAACTCCTCTTCCTCCTAGCCATAACCAATCACCCACTTACAAATGGTTAGATGGGATATAATGTTGCTCTCCTGCTTATCGCACTTAAACTCGTGCAGATGATGTCACTGGAGGGCACTGTGCAGTTTTACCAAACTATCAATAGGACGAAGAAGCTACCGTACGACAGGAGTAAAATTCGTTCTAATCAAAGAAATGTTTAGAATGTAAAGCTCTTAATAACTGATTAGAAGCAGACCGGTAGCATCACCCGAGGTGTCACGCAAGCGTGTGCGCAAAGGTTCCATTGCTGGTATACACTATGAACTTCAAGAAACATGGCATTCAGGACACTGAAAATAAGTGCTAAAAGTTGTGCCGCTAACAAAATTCTGTACAGATTTGATGTTTAAATCAAGATGCAGGAAATTTTGTTATTGCTTTGTAGCTGCAACAGTGCGAGGTGTAGTAGATACCTTCCTTATTTGCGGTCTCGTGTTTTTCTAAAGGTTTTTTATGGCGGCTCATTTAAAACAGCGTATTCTATCGTGTGGTTAATTTTAAGGCGAGTATCAAGAAAAGAACACGACAGGCAGCCCTACACACTAAGATCGCTTCCCAGGGAAACCATCTTGGTGGGGACAATTTCAGTTCACAACGAAAGCCGAGAAATTAAATCAAGTCCATGCATTCCAGCAGTAAAATCAAAACCACGATTTTAAAATCAATGAAGAGCAGCGTGACAACTTATCAACCGTTTTGCACTTCATTGCCTTGTAAGCAAAGATAGTCAATCAGTTGCGAGGACCACACACCTCAGTCATCATTTTGGCAAGGTGAAGTAGGAGTGCACCCTCAAACGACCGTAAGAATTGATCAGCAGACAAAGAGGTGTCCAATGGTTACTCCTGCAAGGCTAATTGGCTTTCAAATGATCACGTTCTAACCCTACAACCACCTCTGAACTCAGAGATTCCGTTTTCCACCTACTGACTAGCAGTACGTCGTCAGAAAAACAACGCTCACTGCTATTTAAAGTAACCCAATTACCGTCGAAGGAATATTTTGTACTCTTGAAGGTAAAGTCCTAAAAACAAAACCTGAACAAAGCAGTTTGAAGTACGAGGAAGCGGTAACATCTGAGAGTGACGGGCAAAATCACCATATAGGGATAAGAAGTATCATCTCCTGACGCAGTCTCGAAATGTCTGAAATCTTCGTTTAATTGGTGCCAATGTACTTCTAACTACGTTACTGGTCGTAGGTGGAAACGATGAACAGTCAGCATGGCCAAGTAAGTGATCGGTCACCCGTCAACTGGTATAAGTTTTGTTGAGGTGTTTACCGCTACACTATCAAACATTTATTGCTACGGCCATTCCATTGCCGATCACCGTCACCACAGCAATCAGAGAGCAGAGAAATAAGTTTGCTCAAGACTGAGTGACTGTAAAAAGGTTCTTCAAAGGCCAATTACTAGTTAAACAGAAAAGCAGCCCCGAATCAAAGTCCTTCTCACTATTATGCTACCCTGGGTGGAATTTCAGTTTTATCTCAGTATTTCATTCTACATAAGCGAATGCAGCAATTAATTTCACCTATAAAATCTCAATTCAATCTTGAAAATGTGGAATCTATTGTGGTTCTTAGCAAATCGCTAACACCAAGAACTAGCGCCAGTCACTTGAGGCCTAAAATGAGAAGCTCGAGAAGTAGTACGCTTCCAAAGCGAGTTATGATGACTTCTTAAGGCTAAGTGTTGCAGTAATGAGGAATAGAGTCTTTTAATGCCGTCGAGCAAAGCACAATCTCTTGACCTATTGATTGGATCTTATCGCTTCAAAGAATCTGTCCCTAAACGCTTTCCATTGCAGTGATTTCTATAGAGTAAATATACCTTAGCCATTACTGCAGCTCTTTGTTATCTGCGTACATAATTCACCGCAAACAACCACATCTACAGTCCATCGGACCAAATGCACAAACTACACACCTCTGAGATGGCTCGTGAGGGATAGATTCGGGAATAGCCAACGTGGCATCACAAATGACTTCCCATCTTCGATTCCTCTCCCACTCAGCCCCTTGGTCAAAATGTGAAGATCGCACGTAGAAGAAAGAAGTTGACGAACAATAAATTCATCGTCTGTCAACCCCATATCTGCCACATTCGAATTTACTACGGTTTTGGGTGGCAGCCATGCGGTCAGCCTGCACCACGACATCGCATTCAATGTTGATGTATAAGCAAAATATGATTTCCTTTTTGAGTGACTTGACATTGCCAAAAATGAATCGCTTAAACCATTTGACCACAAGCGATACGTATTACTGCTTGACAAAAGGCACAGTCTTGCTTCAGCCACAGAATTGAATAAAACCAAGTCCTGTGTCAACCAAATCAAGAAGAACGGTGAAGTATTGCGTCAGTACTGATGGATGTGCCTTAAAGGCTCCAACATGTGACGGCAACAAGTTTCTTTAGAAACAACGGAAACCTCTTTTAACTACCTGACGCATTTTTGGCTACCTACAATTGGGGTAGCATTAAGTGCACAAAAAGGCAAAATGATATTGTTAGGCTGCAAAAAATTAAACCTTTAAGTATGTTTGAAAACGGGTAGTTAGCACTTCGTAAAAAATTATGATGGATGTTTTTGAGTAGTACAGGACATATCGTAAACTTGGCGTACTTTTACTGAATGCTTTGAGACTGCAGTTATCATGCAGTTTTAGCCTTTTTTTGATCTAATGCATCTCAATAAGTAGTCATCTCTAGGGTCTTGTGACGAAAAATACCCCATCGCACACCAAATTGATGGCAATAATACGTAATTGGTCTCGATGTTGCTGCTGATCTCGTCCACAGCCGACTGTATGCACATCCGATCGCTAGGTGTGAAAGACAAGACTGCTGTCATTTATTTGACAATCGTAATATGTTTCTGTACCATTGCCAGGGACCCATTTTCTGTGATGCGTACAAAGGTGCGCCAGTTTAAATAGCTAAATAAAAATGCCTGTACGAATAAGGCATACTGAAGTGATCACAAGTTCAACTACTAAAGTAGGTTTGCATTCCCGATGCCATTGAACGAAGGTTGAATTAATAGATAAGGCATCATACAATAAGGCTGTTAAATGGCGAGAATTAGACCGATGCATATCGCTGCGATTGAAATTATGAATAGGACATTTCAGCAAATAATTAATAAAAAAGGAGAAGGAAATAGAACAGGCGAAGTAGGTAACATCAAACCGTCTGGCGGTTAATGCTTATAGTGCTGATGGATCTACGCGAATGGGTGTACGGGCCAGTGGGGGCTCATACTACTCCTGGTGACATTATAAGCCATGTAAGATTAAAAGCAATGCCGCTGTACATGTAGAGAAGGGATGAGAGGTTGGTTGCGGCTCCACTAATGCAGCGACTTCAAGTGTCACACCAATGAAGTGCATTTCCTTATGTAAGCACCTCACATTTTTTCCCAAAATTATTTTTTGTGGTCAAGTAGCAGAGGATTGTTAAGTGCGGCAAGATAAGGCGAAGGAAGGAGAATGGAAAGAAACTTCACAAGCTTTTGCCTTGACTAGCAAATGCAGAACTTCTGAGATAATCGTCTTTGTTTGTCGATGAACAACTACTACGTCGAAAACAAAGTCACACTTTGCCTCCCACTTACATTCATTTTGCCTAAGATGGTCACCCAAAGATCGTAATCTATGTGATTTGTTATTATAGGAGAAGGATGTTTGGATTCGACAAAAATCGCGATATGCTGTAAAGAGGTGCAAATTTTGGAGAAAATGTGTGCACACCTATGCCAGTTATACTGTCAAACTTTTCTTTCCTCAACCAGTATACATTTTTTTTTCAAACAAGCTACATCGATTCTGCCTATTCTATCTGGGAACCAACTATGCATTCTTCGTGCGCTACTATTCCTTGACTTTTGACGATGCGGCACTTTACTAGATTGACCATGTGTTCTTTCGCCAATTCCGTGGTTTAAGATCTTTTTTGACTGTTGTGGTCATTCCGGTTCGTCCAAAGGGTTGGACGGCATTGGATCAGGTGAGAGCTGGATATCTGATTTGCCATGGTCAAAATTATTCCGACACAATACTTAAGTGAAATTGGACGAGGTTGTTTCAACTTAAATTGCCTTCTGTCTCTTCACTTCAACTTGATCGACATGTTTAATCGACCCAATTTTACTTTTATTTTTGCTGATCAACACTGATATTCCACGTGACTGAAATTCGGACTTAGCCTTTACATTATATGCCGCACCGAAATTATTCGAAGCTTAATAAACCTATGAAAATTTTATTACGCATAAATTAAATGGGTGCATGCCTCTTCTTATGGAATACACGTGTGTTTAATACCAAGGTGTCAACGGAGAAAACAAGAATCCACCCCATTAATAAACGCTCTATCAATACGTTCAAAAGTTTGAGTAAAAAGTAGCCAAGATGGTATCTTACTACATCATGTCGTAGGTAATGATTTGTGTAAAGGAGTGTCCAAAATACGATATAGCAGTGGCCAATGATAACTGACAAGCGACTACAGGAAGACAAATAGATAAATGATCAGACAATTGGACAATAGCAAATCCCTGCAGTATGTAGCAACTTTTGAAAGTGGAGATGTAAAGCATGGGATCAAAACTTTTAGTCACAATATCTAAGTCACCTGTCGAAGAATGCAGGCTGAAGCCACACAGGACGTCACTTACCCATATCCACCCTTATTTCATTTTGTAAATAAAATTGGCACGCAAGCAAATGCCTTGGTGCTGCAAATTCCGCCATCACGAGAAAGCTTATCTACACACGCAATCAGTCGGGCGCTTGCTTTATTCAGCTCATGCCCGTTGCAGCCCATAACAAGGGAGATGCAAAAAAGCACCAAATTTTATTTTGTTTCTATTTTCTGTCTCTCTTAGCTGACTCCAAATTTTATCGTTCCATTTTATCTTCCACGTTTTGAGGCAAGCGATATACTCGTCCAGATTTCAGCAGTACTGTTGTAGATGGATATGACGGAAGATAAGAGAGGACGATGAGGCAGCAGTGGGCGCGGGAAATATAAATCAACTGCCGAGCTCCTATATATTTTTCCAATACCATGCAATTTTCATAGCAGCAGATGATTTTGACATAAAATAGACAAACGACAGTTGCCCTCATACTTCAAGTGATTCTGACAGCCATCACCTAATATATTCAAGGTTTTCGTGTTATTAAAACGCCTTAGCTACATGCTTTGCGGCAAGTGCAGCTGATTTGCAAACACATCAATTAGGTCACATCCCTGCGCTGACAGTCAAGATGCTCACTGGCTTAGCTCTCTTTCTTGCCATTGTTTGAGTTGTTTACCCCTTGCTCAAATTTCATTTACGCGTCTCCTGAATGGTCTAGACAGTGGGCGGAATTCGATCTTTGTTGTTAAATGAAAGGAGCTCTTTTGTACGCGCTTCAACATCAACGACGCTTGGGTTGCCAAAATAGAATTTTTGCAAGACAGTTCAGACATATGATTATGTGGAAGAAGAGGAGTGGACAGAAAAGTCCTTTGTGAAGCACACCAGAACCTAGCAGCTACTCAATTTCGTTTAATCCAGAAGGCATTCATTGTGGGCATTAGGGTCAGAAGAAATGGAGGAATTTGCCAGCACGAGACGCAGAATAGTCGAAGTCTCAAACGAATGCAAATGGGAAGAAAGGGATGTGAATTTGGCAAGAATCTGTTTTAAAAAGAGGCGAAGAAGGAACTCAAATAGGCATTCGAAGAGATAGGAGAATGCGACAATGTGGAAGGAAGTCAAGAATGGCAGTCTCTTGGATGAGGAGACAAAGAATTCTCATGGAAGGAATAATGAGGGATAGAGACGATCCCTCACCCAGGTCGCCAGACTTGGGAGACATCTACGCTGACACCGATATTGACACCATCACCGGCACTTATTCGGTTTTTCCGCCGGACCTTGAATGGAGCGAATGCAGATTTTTTACGTTACAACACGGCACGAAAATTTGATAGGTTTGGCTTCCTAGTTAAGGTAAAATCGTCACTATTAGATCTTTGGGGACGCATTTACTGTTTCCTGCAAACCCTTGACGATCTCGAGTTTGCCAGTCACAATTTAGGCCTTTTTGATACGCAGAGAGCCGTTTTGACAAAAGGTCCTTACATAACACGTGCATATCAACTTGTTTCTTTCTGTCCCCTTTACACAGTTTTAGCCATGGTTCGCTGCTTCGCCTAACTGCTTTTTGATGTTTACGAGTTAGACAACGGTAAATCTTGCCTGATCGACATTTCGGGCATCTTTTTGAAAAGGGAACATTTGATAACATGTGCATATTGCCATGTCCTTTGATAACCCTTTTTATTGCTATTATGCTAAGGATTCGAAATGCTTTTGGCATGGATTAAAAGAAGTATTTCATTTCATTGGATTATCTGAGAATGATCGTACGCATTCTTTAGTACCCTCCATGCTTCAGCTCGATTCGACACGATGGACTTCCTGTTTCCCAGTTAATTGTGATTTGGCATGGAGTTGTGTCAAGTCGATTCGGTGGGCCAAATTAGTGTTGAGGTTGACACCATTGGTTACGTATAAGGCGGCTTGTGAGGATGAGGCATACAAGATGGATCAGACAGCCCTGCTTATGAATGGTACACTAAAAAAGTCAAACATAATTTTCCTTTTTATGCTATTTTAAACTAGACACAATGCATGATATTGTTAAAATGACGCACGCAAATAAAGCGAAGGAGAAGGAGAATAATTTGCTGAAGACATGGCGCCCGTAGCTCTCGTCTCCTTACGCTGTATGACTAGAGCAGCCTTAGAAGGTTGGTAACCGACACTGCATAAGTGTTTTCACTGCCTATCAGCACAGTTATTCTGATGGATGTAGGGAAGATTTGGATTATTGTTTTTTGCCGGACTGGATTAGAGGGCTCTTTTAGGGGTGAAGATTTCATTAGCAAAAAGTGCTATGGCAAATTGGTCAACGTTGGCGGTGGCAAGCGGTAATAATAGACTAGAAGGTAATACCTTGTTTTTGCTGCCATCCCGAATGTAGGGGCTATTTTGCAGGGAAAGTACCATATAATGGAACAGGTGTTAAAAAGATTTCTAGGCTTGCGTCTGTATCTACCGATTTTCCAAGGGCAAGGACAGAGAAGCTGACATCCATCGCATTTACTGTTGTTTTTCAACGTTTTAATGACCTCCCTTAAAATGAGCAATGGTTTAAAGGCACAACTGGATTCCGTCGACTACTGTTTCCTTCACACCCGCTTCACACACACATTCAAGCAGCTAATGGTGGCGAAGCTTTACCTGATGCTACTACCCGCGTGGAAGCTGAAAAGAATAGCATGGTTTTAAGAAAATCACTACCAAGGCACACAGTAGTGCTATAGGATGTGGAGCGGGGAAAGGGTTCTAGTTTCAGTCCCTTTTGAACTCTGTGTGGGGTTTTGGCTCTGCAAGTGAGATGAAGATGGATCATGGAATGATTGTAACAAGGAGCCAGGAAGATGAGAAAAGAGACCATACTTGTTCACCATGGCTAAGCTAAAAGAAAGACACTAATGGATAAATTAGGACCCAATTTAGGCGATTTAACGTTGCAGTAATGCTTTCACTATTAATTAGAGCAAATGCGCGCAAATGTTATGCTGCTAAACTAATCACTACGCCAGCCGTCCTGCAATGGTTGGTGTGGTTAGACTGCGTACTCTTCAAATCTAATATCACACGCTGCATCGAGCTTAGCGCTGCCCGCTTCTAGGCTCAAGGCGAAACATCTCAACGTCTCACTTGCACCGCTTTCACTTGCACCCAAACAGGCGGCAGCTGTGGTCTAGCTATTACCGCACAAATGCCTAATGTGAGGTGGTGTGAGCTAGATCCATGAATTCCGGCAATTTGGGTTGGGGTGTAAAATGAAACAAGTAAAAGCATAAGTCGACACGGGATTGGCTCACACGATTGTGGCTGTGATTGTGCCGAAGTGTAGTGCTCAGCAAAGATGGCAGATTTCACGCTAGGTAGGGGTGGATCTACTAGGCTAGTTAAATCGATGTCGATCAAGGCAGATGAAGATGTAGATGAAGTTATGAATCTGTACTTGGATGTGGTCACTACCGTGTATTTTCCCACGGATCGCAAGTGGTGCGATTCGAGTTGAAAATTCTCGTACAACAGTTCTACCAGGCAACTGAATGAATTGCAGCATGCATTGAGTGGGAAACAATGCTGGTTGATTGAGAGTTCCTTGGAAAATCCGAATGATACCCTGAAAACACGTCATGTCGTTGGTTTGACCGCAGTGCAAAGATTCATACAGGCGGAAAATAGAAAGGTGCTGGAAAAGGTTGTATAGACTTGATCCGAGTCTGATAACAGGACTACGATGCTGTCAACTCCCTTATAGGATTTCCCTAACCAATGATCACAAAAATGACGTGGGAGAGAATCTTCGAGCCTTCTTTACCATTTTCTTGGTTGGTAACAAATCCGCTTTCGTTTCCTATGTCCTGTAGCATGATTGCATAAATTGATAGAGATATCCGAAAATAAGCCGCTCTTTTCACCTTCCAGGTGAATAACATCATGCAAAAGCTTGCTTCACCATCAATAGTTGTTTAAGAGCGCCAGCGCGCAAGCAGGTGAGGGTGGTCTGCGCTTAAATGCTTCCAGTGATTTCACCACATCTACATAGAATCCCCTCTCATTGTGATGCCACTGAAAAGGAAACTTTAAATAAGAAACGCAAATATGGCAAAATTTGGAATCGAGGTGAGAGCGGCACATGGATGGATCATGGATAAGAAGGAATAGAAAACAAAAGTAGGTATGGAAGAAGTAAATCATTGAATTAATGCCATTTATGAGAAAGAAAGACAACTTTGGGGAAAGCATGAAGTAAGTTTCTACACCATCAAGCATTTCATTCTTTTTAAAATACACACTGCCCCATTTACTCTAATCAACTTTCCTCTCTTCGTCCCATATTACCATATATCCTCATATTCATTGTTCAAACCTAAAACATTCAAACTTTGCCATTAGTGCACAAACCCATCTCATTTGTGCATTCTTTTCCTTCATAATTGCTCATTCTCAGTTCTCTTTTCCAATGTAGACAATCGCCATTTTAGCCTACACATCGGTCATACCTACATTGTTTGATTTTATAACGAAAACTCACAGGAGGGGATGAGGTACTCATATAAGATTCTGATCTATTTTGGGACAATGAGGAACAAAATAAAAAAGCTCCCTGTCTCTGCTATTCCTGATTTCCTCGCCACAACATGGTCATTATGCTTCGGCTACACTGAAATTACGGGATCGTTAAGTGCGAACAGCTACGAGCAATTACAGTAAAGATTCTGCTACTAAGTCCTGACATAGATGAATTCTGGGGCAAAGTTGCACATGTTTGTGCTATCTCAATTTCCTCTGCCAAAATGGGCTTCCTTTACATTAGACACACCAAAATTGTCAGCTTTTGTAACAAGAAATGCCTCAAGCGATTGTAGCAGGAAGCAAAGTACCAAGTTTATTTCTGATCAATTTAGGATCAAAAGAGAGAGAAAAATATTTTGCTCTGTTCCCCTGCTATAAGCATTTATATAATAAAACATGCATCTGACTCTTCAGTTAAGTCACTTCTATTCACAAAGAAACCCGATTTTTTGAGTGTGCGCATCCGTGCACTATAACTTTTGTGCCAACTTTTGTGCTCTTAGCATCGGCTAATGCTTAATTTATACACATTAGTACAAGGACTGTCTCAAATGATTACTATACTGAAAAAGCTGCTATGGCATAATTCTGATAGATTGGGAAGCTAAATGAATATAATGTGGCGCAGCTCCACAGACTTGTGTTATTTCAGCTATCTTTGCCAAAATGGGCCCTTCAACTATCAACCAGGTCTAAGTTCTTACCGTAAAACACGAAAAATATCGTAGCTGAGTACAACATTGAATAGTTACAAATAAAACCAGGTAAATGGATTGCAGCTATGTGTTCATGCTAGCTCAGCTTTCGTATCGAATTCATTCGCATTGCAATGCGGTCATTCCTAACTATTAGAAGTCTCACAATGGAACTGCACTTCGTTGGAACGGAAGTAAACTAACATTTGATTCTTAATTTAAATTAGTTTTAGATTAAAACATGTAGCATAGTAAAGTTAGCATTCGAATCTTTTCTGCTATAATAGTCAAATTACACCCATTGCACAGTTGTAAGACAAAATGATGTAGCTTAACAGGAGACTTTGCTTTTTGGTACCGTAGTAAGCCATCAGCCGGAGCCTTATCAGGATCGCTTCCAAAGCATGGAGCACAGCGCTTAGGGATAATTTGCCGTTGTTTCACACGTGTACTACCTTGAACATGCATTGACCTTAACCACCAGTAACAACACAATCACATTCAGATGTATTCGATGGTAGTGGAACGCAAATGGATAGCTCTTTCGTGGTTAAGTCCTCTCTTTCTTTGTCTCGAAGGCTTCTGACTGCAACACTGCAGCTGACAAGCAACTAAAATCCACGAATATTCTAAATATAATGTGCAGATGCGAACATTGTAGCATTTTGCATGGAGCAATGTTACTGCGTATTAATGATTAAAATCATAAGAATAAGGAGCAAAGATGATTTTATGCATTAGGGGCATGTTAAGAAAGTATGCAATGTAATTTAGCCTTACCTGAGTTTTGTGCGAAATAATGCCAACAGCAGGATTTCGATTCCACATCAATCCTCGAAGAGCACATTCTTCGCAAATTATCCCACACTCAGACGCGTTGCATTCTTGTGAAATTCACACATAGCAAAGTCATTTTCACCAAGTCATCCCCAGTAATTGTGCTAAGTCTTAAGAATATGTGGCTCACATTTACCAAAGCCATGGCATTGTAGTGTAGCAACAAAGTGGAAAGCAGTTACCGCTTATAACCTTGAAGGTGATAAGCAAATTGATTAACTTAAAAACTTGTTTCACTTAGCAAAATATGCGATTCAAAGTTGAATCGTGCCCTAAAAAGTACAAACCTTTTTTCTTGTTCATTTTTGTTCTTAAGCAACATATTTAACATTTTGCTTAAAATACATGACCATGTGATTAAATTTCATGGAGCATTTTGAATTTAAATCCATCACTAAGCAAATGCATGCATCCAAATTTTGTGAAAACTCTTAGTTATTTATGTTTTGTTTCATTTTATCTTTGGATGGGATCAGACGCAAAAGTCGGTTGTTCATTCTTCGGGCAAGTCACTTCTTATTCAATTCCAGAAGTGTGTCGTCTAGGCCCCACTACTGGTATAGCTCACACTATCCATAGTCTAATAGTGCTATGCCGCATTCTATGTACTCCATTACACGAGTCGTTGCCTACGCTATGGTATGATAGAGGAGGCATCATGAACACATCCTTATTGGGAATTCGTATGTATTGCTATAGTGTTCAGTAAAGAGGTTAAGTCTTGTGCTTTCCGTTGAAGTCATGGTATTGAACACACATGTGTTTTATAAGAAGAGGCGCATACCAATTTGTTATATGCATGATATACAATTCCATAGGTTGATTATGCTTAAATGTTTTCAATGACAAAAGTGGCAACTTGAAGAGAAGCAACGAGGGTAGTAAAAACGACTCATAATTTCCTATGTGAAGTAAGGCAGACCCATATTCAACGCTCTCGACAGCTTTTAATAGAACAGTATCTCTACTTAGAGCTCAAGTAACTCAAAACCATTTGTAAAAATCTTTTGAAAATGCAAGCGGTTATACAGAGAGCCAAACAAAGTGTCCATGGTCCACACAAGCTCAAATGGAAACAGCGGTCTCAAAAGACCGAATCAAGTCACTTGCACACGTCCGAGTGTAACAGTAAGTAAGAAAGATGCAGCAGTATTAGTACATGGAATGTGACACATTACCCAACTACAATGCAATGTGTCACTAAATTATTGCCTCATCACTTGTTTTGCCTTTGTTTCCTCTGCATTGTGTCACTCTCACATGTTTCATTCCACTCCAGTTCATTGCTCTTTCTTAGTCTTCCTTCTCTCCTTCTCATTTTAGACAGCGATTGATTTCAGTGCCATTGGAATGATCTTCGAATCACACGACGAGAAGAGCAGAGGGGTAACAAATCCTCCCCTCACCTGCAATAGCAGGCAGAAGAGGAATGTAGGACTTTGTGTTATGGTGGACACTTACCTTGAGTGGGCGATGATGGGTTTGATGGCGGATGTAGAGCATCTCAATTGGGCGTCAGCAGCAAAGGCATCGGTATCATCATTCGAAAGCAAAAGCATAAGTGACTGGCACTGGTCCATTCAAGAGTAATCTTCTGCAAAAAAAGTTGACAAGAGGCACTGATTAGAACGGGACCCGCCTTCCCTTCATCGGTGTCTATGAAGTCACGAAGTGAGGCTCGCCAAATGCAATTGCCTTCTATGGTCAGACTTCACACCTAGCCTGAATGCTTCGAGGATAAGTCCGATTTCACTGTCTACATACAAAGAGGAGGTATTAAGGGCAAATATGCGTGGTGTCTCTAGTGCTATAAAAAACTTCGCAGTGTCGCTCATCATCACCACGCAGAGAATGCTTAGCATAATAGTCAAAGCTCAAATGACAAAATCAACTTAGTGCATCGACTGACTGTCTAATTGACTACTTCCTCCCTTGCTTAGTGGGCTGCGGAAATGATAGGACTGGATTTGAGTTTCACATGCACTAGCGGACGTAACAGTGGTATGCTGCCTTTGTGTCCATGAAATCTACTCACTGTTAAGCTTCGTTTTGCAGTTGAATGTCAGGATGATATTTACCATCATGACGCACTTGATGCCCTGTGCTGTCGACACTTGTGGTAGGATTTGGACTTCTCTTAAATGCCCTACTGAAAGGGTACAAAGTAGTATCACACGGCAGCATCAGCGTATTGATCAACATGGGAGAGCTGGAATTACTGTTAGAATTCGGTGAGTACACCGACAAACAAGAAGACATCAATTGGGCTCCGGGTTCAATTAATTGCAGAATGGAAGTTTTGTCGCCACACAACATGTTAATGCAATACAAGATGACGGTTTCGGAAGTGGGGAAATGGGCCCTACACTGGGTCCAAATGGACTACAAAGCGTCTATTATGATTACGGTATGTAAAAGCAGGTCATAGCTACTCCATCATCTCCATTCCAATCAAGATGATAGGATCATCCTCAACTTACGGTTAGCCTTAATGATATGTTTGGAGTGCTCCTAAACTTGGGTGGATATTTTTACTAAGGTAGAGTGGCAGTAAGGTGCTACGCACTTACTAAGGCCTCACCTATTACCCCATGACGAGTTCAAATTACTATAATGGATTCCATTTTAGCCTCAACA
>JADWOT020000001.1:8092636-8110985 GCA_036345935.2 Taenia hydatigena | reverse complement strand
TGTCTTCAGCTTACACCAACCAAAGGAGTATTAAGGTACTCGAGAGGAGTGATAATCGAGGTGGTAAGTAGCGGACCGTCTTTGTTAGTCAAAGCCTAATTTGGAAATGAGTAGCATATGCACTGATTTCCTGGCTCCAACAAATTGTCCTTCAAGCTCAGATTGTCTTGTAAGTAGGTCGTATCAAAAAAGCCTAAGATGGAAAGATGGAAATGGGGAAGGATAATGTTCGTGCTGTAAGGATGAAAGTAATGCCTCAATAAACGGGGCTAAAAGGATCCTTCCATATAACGGTAAGATACCTCTTGTTTTACAGCAAAGCGAATTATATTTGAACTGCCCTCTACACGCTGACCACTCACCGCCTCAGTATTTAAAAACACTGATTGACCCTAGGCGGCAACCACAATATGAAATCTGATGGCTCATCTAGACGAACACCTACCCCCTCAGCGCCGTGACCACCAAATGGCCTCGAAGGTATGAGATCTATGCAACCATCACATGGGCGATAAGTCAGTACCTGGTGGTCGAGGCACGATCGTAGCTACTCAGGTCATGCGTTAACGCATGCTGCACTCACAATAGCAGATGTGGCTCACTAGAGCAAGCGCACAGATGTCTGCGGACAGCTGTGGTGTGCATAAAGGGGTTCAAAACAGCAGCTGTTCAAAGATCAAGAAAAAAGCCATGGTGCTTACAATGAGCCAAAGAGGACTTCATCGCGTCTATAATCACTCTATGCATCAGTCCAGTGGGTATGCAAGGGTAGTTGTATCTCACTTAATCAATCGTTAAGTGAAATTTACAAGCCATGTTTAGTCCGCACACTTTTTGTCAAATAAGCGATTCATTTGGAATGAGTTGGGTCTGAACGAAAGGAAGTGGCGTTGCAAAATAAAATTGTCAATTAAGTTGACAATGGGATTTGGCATGGGAATTTCGCCATGATGATGCGAGTCTCACTTACCTTGCCGCTATCGCATAACGGCACTTCTAAAGCATAACACCTGTTCGTAGCCAAAAATAAAAATTGTACTAATTTAAAACCGCCTTCTTCTTTTGGTTTATTGCGAACGGCATTTCGCTCGGTAGGGAAGAGTTCGGAGTAGTAGTTGCCTCATCACAACTCTTTCTTTTAGTTTTGTCAGTTCTACTGACTCCTTTATTTTAGATCTTATTAGCGACATGAATCTCTAAGTCGTGGCAGTAGACCCTTCGCCGAAGCTGCTCTGCATTTCGGTTGTGCACCCCTTGTCCTTTGTCTTAAGAAAGTCTTCAGATGCTACACTTACACCCCAACACTTCCCTGAAGCACAAGCAGGCTTGGCTTCAAGTTATTTGTCATCGCGAGAAAGTCACTTTAAGCCAGACAGTAAAGTGTGGACCAGGCTTTACAATTAAAACTTTTGATATCATGTAACAGCTTTATCATCACGGAAATCAAAAGAAATTTCGTATTCTCTGTATTCAAATAGCCGTGTTCAAACAATCAACGACGCAGCATATCTATGCAGTTGTTTGCATAAGCACAAGTTTTCTGGACTCCGATAGCACTGATATAGTAGTTGGCACCCCATTAATGCATCTATTCGACTCTAACAACCCTCATCAAAAAGATGTGAATCAGGAGAGTCAAACGGCCAAACTTTCGGTCATGCCGAGCCAATCACTGGGTCATCTTGATTTGAGCAAGTTCACCAATCGCACAGCAAGTTAACACGAATCTGTTCATGCTAGATAGCCAACGATGTGTTTTACAAAGCAAAAGGAGTGATAAAAGTTGAGTATATTGAATGGATGCTCTTAAGGAGGCATAAGCTAAAAGTTACACTTTTGGTGGCTGATTTATGCCTAGATGGTGCGGTCTCTTGAGATAATACGACATGCCTCCGAATTTTTGCCTAGCCGTGCTTATTATCAAAAAAAGAGCCCTTCACTGAATACCTTCAAAATGCTGCAAAACATTTGTCGCTAAATCGAATACCTTCAAAGAAACAGTGTAACTATTTTGCTTTAACACTTGCTAGTGCACTTGATGATCGTAACCTAACCGCATTTCTTATGGGATGATGAGCATCTGGGCGAGAGGTACGACTAAAATCACTGATAAGGGGCTCAAATGCGAAGATGAACTGCGGTGCAATCAGATAAGGCATTAAGCATATGGAATATATGGAATCATGAAATGTCGAAGAAAAGAGAGCAGGCTAATTAAAATGTGAGAGTTAGAACCTTCAACCGCGATTAGGTTCAATTGACCGCATCTTACAGAAGACAATGATACACTAATGCGGACAAAGTTCCTGATGGAGGCGCATTCGCACGCGTCACTGATGCAGTGATTATAGCACTTGCGGTAGACTTGTCAGCACAAGTCGTGTGGATGATTTATCCCCTTCCTTCTTGCGTAAGCACCCGAATCGTAGTGCTCAGTAAAATACAAAATCCTGTCAGTGACTCAAGCAGTGTGAACATCTCAAAGTGTACATTTGCAGTTGTACAGACGAAATGTGCTTGCTGCAACACTTAAACGAGCATTGTAGGAGCTGATGCTATTAGTGATTTAAGGGGGAGCGGCTGGGATGGTATGACAGAAAAGAGAAGCTATAGACTGTGTGTGGTCGTTAGAGCTGAGAGTCAAGTAGTAATTAGCATGGAGAGAACGAACGTCAGCGACAGGCGCGCGTAGATGCCACTAAGTTTAGGCACCCCGTCGAGGTTATTCTCCGTTGGTCTGGGTTAGTACACACGTCGGTGGCAGAAGTGGAAAGCCCAGGGTTGGTGATACGCTTTGATGCACTTCACCCATCTCTACTTTGCTCTTGTCATCTTTGCAACTCTTTATTCTTCTACACTCCCCTCTACATATTTGTGCTATTTCGGGCAGTCGGTTCCTATGCCACCACATCACACCCCTTCGCACAGCACTTGGTTGCACATTATTTCAAGTATGCATTGCTATATTGAATAAGGTAGTATGAAACAGAGGCGGTGAAGTTGCTTGCGAAAGTCAAGGTGCATTCATGATGCTGCCGATGGTGTTATCAATAATCTAAGCATAGCTCATCTCAAATGCGTAAATTTACATGTTTCCGGTAACGTGTTTAAAGTAAATACATTCTAACCGTTTCCTGAAAAAGAAAAAAATATCTAAGGTCACACCAATTTTGCTGCAAGCATAGGGTGACAAAGTGAAGACAGTGAAGGGAAGAGTGACTCAGCGACCCCCATCTTCGTGTTATTGAAGGCATATAGACTTCAAATCCATATCTTATGGCTTCTATGCACACATTGGACGTCTTCGTAAGGCAAAAAGACTCACCAGCAGGAACGGAAAAAGAATCAACTATATAGCAAAAAACTAAGGAGTTGAAAAAGAGAGAATTTCACGTGAATTGAAGATAAGGTTTAGACTCGTGAGAACAAATTACTTCTTTATTATGCCAAGTTTCCTTGGCATCATTACTAGTTACATACTAGTCAGTGAGCTGCATGTAGATCAGGGGCAAAACGACGAAAAAGATTGTGGAATTAGTCGCAATGAACACTCTGTTGACGGACCACTTCATCCACGCAGTGCAAGCGGCTGTGCTCCGCAGCCACTCCATTGGTCACACTGACGAGGACTATTGTCTGTGGGTGGACAATAAACCCTCCAATGCCCCTCTAGTCACGCCGAACATTGTCCCAGTTTCGGCAGTGAAATACGTACAATGTGACGTCGGTCAACTTAATCCAGTCTGGCCGAAAACCATCGAAACCTTTTTGGTGGTGGTCAATAGCGCTTCCAACGAAGAAACTGCCGCGATTGTTTTTCAAGTCGTTTCTCTCGATGAATTCAGTTAAGTATCTTAAGCAGTTGGAGTCGAAAATTGAGGAGATGGAGTCATGCCTATTGATGCTCTCGAGACAGCATTCATTGTACACATAAACCATCGACTCTGTATCAAGCATGACAAAAATGGAAAAAAGCATCTCTGCTCTACAAAAATCCCTTCTGATATCATTTTGTAGAGGGTATCGGCAAAGAATTTCATGATATTCCAACGGTAAATCAGGGACTTTCGTCTGTCATGACGAGTAGTTGGAGGGTTCTTGCACAGTAATAGCAGTTCGCACATGTGCTTATCCAGCCAATTCCAGTGACGGATCTGCTGTTAAAATATCGTCTGAGAGGGCAATACCCACTGCAACCTGGGAACCACAGAACAAAGATTGCAAAAGTGCCTCAATGGGTGATATTGACAGATGTCGAGGACGATGGCTTCAGGGCAATTCGACAATTCGTCGATAGTCACCTCTGTCACGAGTGAGGAATACGTATACACAGCGGCAGGAGCTGGCTTATGTATTGCTGAATTGTGAAATCTTTGCCTAACCCCGCAAGCCGCCTTAACCACCCCTCACAAACATTGACTGAATCGTCCAATCAAACCATGAGGTCATTGCACCATTGCTGTCACCGCGACGCGATCTCAATCCAACGCCTGATCAAGCATGACATTCCATCCCCTCTAGTTGGAGTTTGACACGACAACTTGCTGCTGGCAGTTGATGTTTACTCTGAGCTCTCATAATCGCACTCAACGTGGTAGCAAAACAAAACTTGTGGCTCATGCGCTTCCTACATGGAGTATTTTGTCCGCTGTGTAAACAAAATGAAACACGATCATGCCACCTTTGTTTGCCAGTCCTCGTTTCCTATTCTGTTTTCTGTTTTGCTAGGCCCATTTTCACTTGTTTCCCAATTTTTCTCTTTCCTTGCCATAACACGACAGTTCTGCTGCTGGTGCTTACGGCGACCAGTGACAAGTCAGAGGCGGTGCAGTAGCCCCAATTGCTGGAAATTATTTCAGATGAAGTAACCCACCATGACGATGTTGATGAAGACACAGTCCTCCTCACATGTTCAGACAATCGATCCAAGTATTTGAAAGCGGGTCGGCGACGGCTGATAGTAAAAGTTTGCTGGGTGAGTTCCCTTTGTTATGAAATAGTTTTTCAGTACAGCTTTTCTGGACTGCCCACTATGAGCAAGACTTCAAAATTTACACTCGTATGGATTCTATCGCATATTCTGAACATCTGAACCGATCGCAGACAATAATACTATTTAAGAGTCGCCTTAATGTTTTGATGCTAGGAAAGCTGACGGCAGCGCACACCCTGCCATTGTTTGGGAATATAGTATTTTGTAAAAGGTAGTTGCAATATGCTAATACTTCATTTCACCGCGCCAGGAGTCAATTCATTGCATGGGTGCATAAGACCGCTTTCCAGATTACAAACCTGGTTTGCTGCTGAAACGTGTTAATGCATGACACAGAGCACACAAATTCGCCACTAATGTTGAAGTTATTTACATTCAAAATGAATTGGAAGTTTAGAGCGACCATTCACATTGATGCTTGCTAGTCGTTTTGGGTGATATTTGTTTATTTTTATCTGCCTGTTCTTAGCAATAATGCATGGTTCAATTGGCACTGTAGTAGGTACACGCTCCTTCAAAAAAGCTAGTATTCTTCTCCCAAATGTTACACTATAATTAGTGTGCGGTAGTTCTGGTTGACCTGTGAAGGCAATGCTTTGAACAAAAGACATTGACAATGAGAAACAATTCCAAAATAAAACGTTTTTAGGCCATGCAAGCTAATATTGCAGTATAATAAATGCTCGTTTGTTACGAGTACAACGATGAGGCACATGCGAGCATTATTACTGTAATTTCGGCTTTTATTCCAAGTTCGTTCACAATTTGACGTTTTGTTAGTTAGGAATTTTCTGATTGGTTCCCAAAGCAAAAGGAAATGTGTCATAATCTGTGGTCAGAACCAGAAAGTCGACACTAAAATAGAGCAGACGTTACCGAGAATCGTCGCTAAAACTGGAATGGAATTAATGGATGGATTAGCAGTTAGCATAATATGCATTGATAAGACGAGTAGGTCTGTTAACTGGGCGGATGTGTGGATAAGCACATTGGCACGCAGTGCATAGGGGGAGAGAAATAAAAAAGGTTTCGCTAGCAACATGACAAATAGTAGGCAACTGTGAGTCAAATGCTTTCTTTTAAACGCAACAACAGCAACAATTAGAACCGTCTATTAGAATAATGAATAGAAGGGATCACTCTTTATCTACTATTGAGAACATCACACGCAATTGCCTCCTCACCGACTACATAGGACTACAACAATGAAGCGAGCAGTAATTAAACGTTGGCCAACCACTACCTTCCCAACGATGAAAAACATACAAATAGCAATGGTACAGTCTGTTTCGAGAATAATTGGACTGCTTTAACCGTTGGCATTAGCAGCAGATGAAGGCACCCACTTACCATCCTATTAACCCAAACATCATCCTGACATTGGCTTTGCCATCTCTTAAGATGCTTTCCAATCGTCTGGGTTGTAAGAGAACCGGTAATCCTCCCCAGTGTCACTTTGAGCACTCTCCATTGACTGCTTGATGCAATTTTGCGCAAAAGTGCGATTTAAGCGAGGGTGGTGACAGTGTTCCTGCCATGGTATGTTTCTACCAAGTACGCGTTCAGCTGCTTGAAATCTCCACAGCGTTGGATATTAACGCAAATTAACACACATCCACATTATCTGCATTGAGTTGTTTTATTTAAAAGAGATTTTTGCTAATTAGGATCGAATCGGGCCAGTAACAGCAAGGTACGTTAATGTTAACCTATTTTCTAAAGCGAAGCAAGAGCACACACTTTGCAATTTGCATTAGTTATAGCCAAAATCTTAAATGTTTGTATACATACATGTCCACGTCACGTCACGCCACAGGACACTTTAACATTTTCGTGCATTATACCCCAAAAACCACATTCTGAAATCTGACAGGTTTTCCATTAGTGATGAATAAGTCAGCATAATATCACTACGAATTACATGAACGTGCAGCCAGAACTTGCACACATCCTTCCAAGCAGACCTGAGTAGCACCTGAGAATCGTAGTTGGTCGTTGAGCTTCGCTGATTGGCTGGATTGGTAAAGTGGTTAGAACTAAATGATGATCACTTGTCTCATAAAAGCAGCTGCATTTGGAGAGCCCTTATCAGATTTTGCGTGGTAATGTCTCAGGTCGGTTTGATTAACTCTGCGTTCATTAAATGACTTTATTAAATCCCTAAAACATTCAATTTCTCTCCAGCAGTTGCTAAAATGTTCCATTAAAAGTTCCGTTTAGGGGGAGCCAACAGAGGAGGGATTCAATCAAGGCCTTCCGATTCAAGCTCTTAGTGTCCACCACAGTGTAAAGGACATAAAATGGCTGGATGTTCACCTCTGCAGGATGCTATTCTTGGCAAACGTGGAGAAATGCACTTATTATTTTGATTGTGCAAGACAGTATTACAATAACGAAGAGGATTACTTTCGTGGCCTCGTGTCCAGAGTGTTTCCTGCTGATGCACAGGCTCCGATCAACTGTTTGATCACCACGCCATGTCGTTGCACAAGACTGTCGCCCTGTCGGATGAGACGCTACAGATACGACTTGCCAGTGCTGCATTCTGCTTCCTTCACTCGTCTCTACTTGGATGTGTCTACGGACGTTCCCAACTTTTCAAACCAGTGGGATCCATTCTTGATGGCAGCAGGTGGCATCATACTGGACATGCGTGAATGGTCTGACGAAGTTGGAGAAGGAAGAGAAAGGATGCAGCTGAGCGACTACGACTGTGTCATTTTATGTCTTGATTTTCCGGATTGTGGACATCCGTAGCCGATGTCCTCACGTCAAAGCAAACGCTAGTTGTGACAGGCTCGATATGGCAAACCTCAGATCTCCATCCAAACTTGGACTGCATGCAGAAGCTATTCGAGGCCTTAGGTGGTTTTCACTTTCTCCCTTTTTCCAACTTACCTGATAGTTGTCGCATTTGGTACAACAGGTCGCAAAATGATTGGACGATCAATTTGGTGGAGATGGTACTGTGGGCCTGTCTCCATGTCATGTGGAGGAGGGGCAGGGCTTTACACGCTTTAGCAGGTTTGTGATTAGCCAGTCCATGACGGCATTCGATAAAGTGCTTACAAGCTTTCAAAATAATTGTTATGCAATGATGCTTGAAAAGACCTGCAGTTTTTATGAATGCGGTGGTTGGATTCGGAACAAAATAAAAGTGATTTGGAACTGTGAATCCGTAGGTAATTTAATAGCTTAGTGCTATTATCTTTGTGAAGGCGCCTTTGTAGGCTATAATGGTAGCTTCATCTCTTAACACTTGACCATTGCGTGTGAGAATAGGAATTTTTTAAATACTAAATATTTTGAAATACAAATTTGATACAGCAAAGGCTGTTTGCTTACACCATGCGACTTAACTAGTCGGTCGAAAAGAATGCTTGTTTGTGCGACTAGATATTTCTGGCTTCCACTGCCTTTCTAAGGGGCCGCATAATGACACGCGTTTCACCTGATGGCGTGTACTCGCAGACACCGAGAAGCATTTTTCCTGCTTCAAGCTTTGCTGCTAACCTCCAAACACCGGTTTTGAATTGTGAATTCACTCACTGCTTTACAATGGTCGACATACACGCCGAGTTCGCGTTAAAGACTAGGAAAATGTGGGTTCTCATGTTAGACAGCGTTGAATTTGCTTCCTAATGACCAACTTTACGCTCCCTAAACGTTGTTTAAATGAGTGGGCATTAACTTGAGCTCGGCGGGCGTTACGAGTTATGAACCGCGGTCGTAGTCATAATCAGATACCAACTCTGGACCAAAGCTAAACTCAAGTTGTGTAAGTGACGTTTGGATTCGAGACGCAGCGCATGTAACAATGAGCCTTTGATTTAACAACCCTAATTTTTGTACCCCTTTGGGTACTCTGTGTCAAAAATCGACCAATTGGCGAAATATGGTCAAATCGTGTCGGCCGCTTGTGCTTTGCACTTTCCTCTGGATCACTGAGGACATGGGTGAGGCAGGTTTAATTACCACGAGATTAACTCTTCAAACACTGAACAGAGCATTGCATTTTAGCATGAATTTGATAAGCCTGTAAAAGTGGGTTCGCCTGTTTTTCTTTCGCTTGAAACGTCCAATATATTACATACACGTGGCTCAACTGCCCATGCAAGTGTTGTATGTTCAAATCACTTTTCTAGGCCTTTGAGGTCACATGCACAACACCAACAACACCAAGAATTAAGACTGCGTAACACAATCGTTCGGTTGAACCGAACCATGGTCAAGTTTGGAAACTAGACAAGCATTGTCAGCCTCTCAGACAGTGGCGGTGTGCGTTCGTTTTTCCACAAGAACGGCGAGTTGAAACACTGAGCAATATTGATGTAAGACACAATTTTGGTGAAACGGGTGACACCTTTTGGGTTTGACATATCGATAACCACAGAATTATTTAGGGGAAAGGGAATATCTTTTAGCTGAGCGATTGTATAGCGATCGTAATATGAGCGCACTTATCAATGTAATGTGGCTGTTAGCGGCGATAGTGTGCATGAAGACGATGAAGCCTACGCATGTTTGTGTGGCTGTACAACCCTTTTACAACTATTACCTTTTAATACCAGTACCACAGCACCAGGTTACGGGATCAGATCTGCTTCCTTTACGGACTTTAAGTGCACAACGTAGTTCTTCGATTCCGGTCGAAGAAACAGCAGCTCTCGCCTAATTTTTATGTGCCGTTCCTAGCATCGATGAGATGAGAAACTGACCCACAGAGCCAATAATTGCAGAAGAGACTGGAGAGAGTCAACAGACTTTCTATCGTGCGAATTCAGTTGTTAGGATTGGGCTAGTGTTTGAGTGGCTTAAAGGGTACTAAAAAGATTTTTGCCCTTGCATCGTGCAACATTCAGTTAAGCACTACTGCTATAAAGTGGATACTTTTTGGCATGCACTCCTCATATTTAGTGCTTTTGAAGGCGCCGTGTGCTTTCGCTATTGCAAATCCTCTGCTCCTTTAGTGCGTTGACCATGCAAATGAAAGACGGAGAATGGTGGTGGAGATGGGTTGAAGTAAAGCGACAAGGCGAGTAGATATGATTTGATGCTGCATGGACATGGGCTATGAATTGAAGTATGGCAAGATGACGAAATCGAACGACGTGGTTCATATAGTGAACAATCATTGCGTTGTATGGAATCGAGTCCGCTCTTGCATATGCTCTACTACATCCGATTTGCCTTCTTTTGTCGTTTATGGCCGATGGCCATTAATCACCACATCTGTTGCGTCCTGCCCAAAGACGGCCTCAGTCTGTGGATGCTCGACCTGTTGTGTGAAACTAATCGCGTGCTTCACGGTCATTGCTGGTATGTTCAGACATGACCTTACCAGGTCTTCTTCACCCTATCTAATGCGGCTTTTAAATCGGAGTGCGAGCTAGTAAATGGAAGGATACGTGAGTACCTCAATTTGGTGTGAGTAGAATAGGTTGACCTTGTGGGTGAGGTTTGGGTTACGAGTGAGTGCTAAACACCAAGTGAATTGACGCTAGCTAAACGGTGAAATGCGGCGTTAGAATGGAATATGACAATGACGAAGAGGACGGTAGCAGTGACAATGAAGCCATTACTCACTCCGACATTAGTGGGCGGTAAATAAAAGTGTAGGGATCTTTAGCATCACTGCCATCATGCTGACTATATAAAGCAGGTGGATAGTACCATTCAGCACAGCCGTCCAATTTATTTAACTATTGATGTCTTGCGATTTGGCTGCCTTAAGCATGCGTTTGGCATAGCAAAGTGCAGTCTTTAGACCTTCCCAATGGTCACTGCTATTGTCTTCTTTCCAAGCATAAAGTGCCTGGCATGCTGAGACAGTCAATGAATGCAACGGCAAATGTATTTGCCATCCCTTTAAATGCACCGAAACCACGTCTCTTTATAATTATTAATCTTAACGAAACTTGCTGGTGGCACTAGCCGCAGCCCAACTTTACACTGTTATTCACCTACAATGCACCTTTGCAGTTAAGGGAAATTCTCAATCTAATGACTTCACTTCTCAAGGGGCAAATTATGTAGCGGATTTAGTAAAACGACCGCAACACGCCTTTGTTCAAAAGAATAATCTTAAATGACTATAATCCTTCCGACTTGAAGTAAAATTCCAGACACGATTCTACTATTCATGTGCTCACTTTCAAAAATTTTCCACTTCACTCATCGAGTCAAACTGATTTATCAACACACCTTCACCGCGGCAAACATTGGAGTCGCTTGTAATCAGCGGTCCTTATCAGCCCATATTCTAGTGTCGGCCCATAAAACATTCATTAATTTAATCTGTCACCTCTTACTACTCATCTTTTGTCAATAGCAAGCACTATGAGCCTTGGAGATTCGTGAGTAAGGATGGTATGCGATGGGATAAAAAATGCAACTGCAAGTGCAGGTGCAATTCCGCTCATGGTTTACGCAGCTTACTGCACCAAAGTGCAGGGTGATACGTGGCAGGTGTGTGGTGCATCACCATCGAGGTTTCCAGAGTGCAGCGATTTTTAGTCAGAAATTGGAACGTACTCAAGCATAAATAACGTGAACAGATGATGCGAAAGAAAGGCGCGTGCACCAGCCATGGGTTCCAGGGCCCACTGCTGGAGTGGCATTGATGCTGTACACCAAGACACACCAATATCAACGTCTGATGGTTAAGATGCTGCCGATGCTTCAGCGTCGACATAGAGCAGGCTTGTGATTCACCTGTAAGGTATGATGATAGCGCGTAGCGATTTTCGAGCAGTTAGGGCGACGAAACGCAAGGTAACTAGGAGTCTAGATAGTAGGTTGAGGTCCAATTCTGACATCTCTTAGTGCGATGGCGCGCACTGGCCACCTGGACGCCTTTCACTTTAGGAACGTCAGGAGTAATCACACACGCAATCGTCGGGATTATGGTGATAAACGAATGTGTGCCACAGAGTGCGCAATGTCGAAAATAAAAACAGAACACCGTCGAGAGCGGGATTTGAACCTGAGCAGGGAATCCCTAATGTATTATCCGCAACTAGACATACAGGCAGTGAGAGCCAAATTAACTATGTTACGTGAGCCTCAGCATGACGGAGGAGAATTGCGTCACTAAGGTATATCTAACATCAAGGCCGTATCCTTCAAGTTACTAATTACAAACCCCGTAAGTATAGTCAATGGGTTTGCAGATACTATTTACAATAGTAATTTTACTCAGGAAAGATGCGATGATGATTCACGTCTCCAATGCATCTCCAATACTAAGATTGCTTATGCAAGGATTCGAGGAAAAAGGAAAATCATGTGGTTCACACCATTTAATGGGTTATATGGCATGTTTGATCAAGCACACTCCTCCGGGTTCACTGCCATGCTGTCAATGCTAAGTGGCATTGTTTTCCTTGGGACATGTTTGACTGATAGCCGAAGGCTGAAGATGGAATTTCAACGCACCGTATTAACGAAGCAAACACAGCTGGTCTCACGAAAAGTCAACGCGGTTCCTACTCGACTAGTACAGAAAGCGGTCACAAGTAATGATAGCCCAGTGGTTGATGATGGTGGCTACGCATTCGTCGCAGATTGACAAACAGTAAGGCATGGCATGCTTATAAAAGCTTACATTACTCTGTTTCCTGCGATCCACACATTAGCCGAGGGAATGAAAGCGGGAGAGGAAGAAGCAAATGCACAATCGTTTGAGTGCGTACAAGGGCCATGTGCATATGGAACCAGTGACAGGAGATATTCTGCTTGCGAACAACATCATTTGTAAGCTAGCCGCAAAGTTGTCGGTACCCAAACCGATTGTTCCTTGCATTTGTTGGCTGAGCCAATTAGATGGTAATCCGATTGTAGGATTAAATGAATAAACATCGTTAGTACTTGGATCACTTTAATTGCTATAATGGATCGTCTTTTTTGCGGCAAAATCAAAGCAGATAGCGGGTCCAAGTGGTGAAGCTCATTGATAAAGGCTATAGTAAATGGTCGGATTTGTGTAATGAGTGGGAATGATAAGGAGTATTGCCATGTTAATGCCTCGAAGCAAACGTCGACTTTGGTGGTGCTCTGCAGTGAACTATTGACGTTGTAGATCCTCACAAATGTAAAGGCATATTCTAGAAGAATATTGAAAGTAGCAAGTTGACCATCGTCATTCTTAGTCCTTCTCACGTTTAATTACTTCTACCTATCTGAATTATATAGGAGACAGAGCATTGGTTTTGCGAATGAATGGGAAGGTGACGAGATGTGGGCCACAGTGGAGGCTCCGCGGTTGTACTTGGACTGCGCCGAGGAGCGTTTACCCATTCGCTATGACATCAGCTCTGGTGATCTTAGTGCCCCTCCTCCTCTCTTGGTAAGATAATTCTCTCTCTTATTCTTCTTTATTACAGGGTCTGGAAAATTCCTAAGATAGCATTGTGCTTTTAAATGTAGAGGTAGCTTTACAGCACATTTTTCTCGCAACGTTGCCTCCCTTCAAGTATCAGTATTATATAAGTGACTGGTACTTTTTCATTGGACTTTGAATGTTTCTACCAATTTAGGCTTTACTGCCCCCTTTGGCATTACTTTTGCGGCGCATTCAAACAGGCTTTAATGTTGCTACATCACCTGCCAAATAGGCTTTGGCTGTATCCAGTTAGACGTGCCCTTCTTTTGACTAAAGTACCACCATCAGGCCCAAGACGCTAAAGGGTTGGTATGACAAACGCTTTCTATATCATCAGAAGTGGTTCCTATTTTTTCCATATTGCAAGTAAGTAGACGCACAAAATAGATGAGCCGACTGTCCTAACAACTTTGCCTTTTTGTTCCTTTTGGTGGCAGTATTTTTGAACCAGATCATGCAGATAGGCACGGCTGCTCTCGACTCCTCAAATACGCAGTTTTGTGTATCAAATCCAGTTCTTCCTGTCAGGATAGCGGAAGGTAAGGGTTGATTCTTAGTTAACTCACCATCGCATGGACTTTGTTTGCTTTGAATATGATGCAATTACACAGCAACGACTCCATCGAGCAGGCTCACGAACTGTTTCTTTTTCCGATCTAAGCACATCAAACTATTCTTGCAAGAATCAATTCTCTGAGCTAAATTTTTAGCACATTTGCATCCCCCAGGAGCCTCGGCGCCCATGGTAACACATCTTTATGTCGATGAATTGGCTTTATATTTGTTTTCTCCACTAAATTCCAATCAGTTAGTCAGCGTTCTTTTCATGTTTTTTAAACTACCTTAAAGCAGTAAATTCCAAAAATTTGAAGCAGCTAAGTGTGCTTTTGCATATCCGATTCCAATTCAGTTTGCAATCGCAGTCACCGGGGGCCTTTTCCTCTTCAAGCCACACTTGTATCGTTGCTGGAGGACTGCAACTTCTTGTATGCGATTGTTTGCCTAAGGACTGCATAAAAAAGAATGTTACAACTTTTGCTGACAGCGAATAAATTGCTATTGTGATTGGGTTGAATTGGACTGGGCACGACAGCAACAACAAGGACAACAAAGCTATATATTTCGTAGAAAACTTAAGGCGCTTATGCAAGCACGGTTAGGTTCAGGTTTGACCCAATCTGCGAGTCACTTATAAGAGAATTGGGAGGTGAAATGATATTCAATGATTAGGAGTCTCAGTCCAACCGATTTTGCAAACAAATGACGCCGTTCGTGATGAGAAGGAGGAGGAAGAAGCAGACTCAGGCGTCAATTTCTCACACAACTTTAACTATTGGCAGTAGCCAAATGCTGTTGCAAGACAAATTGTTTTCCGCAAGGCCGCTAGTTTGTTTCTCTCAGCGCTTGGAAGTGGGAGGTAGAAGAAGACGACGACAAGACTGTTCTGCTGTAAAGTTCCGCTCATAAGTACCTCTACAGCTCTGACACTTACTCTCACCTATGTGAGCACATGTCTGATACTTCATAATTAGCAACTGCTATGGCATTAATGACAACAGATCAATGTAATCTCCCTCTGTGCAGTCTGACATATGAGGGCTCATTTCTTAAGTTAGCCATCTCTCATATATGATGCAAAACTGGAATCGAGAAAGATTGAGGGCCTCGTAATTTCATTTAACAGACGCGATCATGGCAACGAATGAAAGCCACGTCTCCAACCATCGGCACTGCTCTATGTGCTGTATGAAAGCATGCAGCGATAATGCAGCCGCAAAAGGAAGGTACATGGCGAAAATGGAATTGCGAGAAAATAGAGAAATGGCAAACCTATCCTCACAAGCTAACGCTCTTGTGTCGAATCATTGCCATAGCGTACAGTGACGCATTCAACGAGCAGGAAGTTAAAACAGGGTTGAATGCGCACCCGTGCAACTAAGCGGTGATCCTCAACAGCACTTGTTTGCATTTAAATACTCTCCAATTTGGCCTCATTAAATCAGTTGGTCGATTGGGTGGAATTGGAGTCGCATAAGCGAATAAAAGACCTCCAATGGTAAGTCATATTGTTCATAATGTTTATGCCACAAACGCATGGTAGCAAGTGCTGTGCTTGCAGTAAGTCTTTTCGTGTTTTATACTTGTACTTCTTCAATGCAGTTTTTTAGAAACCTGCAACTGTTCGTCTTCGCTCTCTGGTCGGCACATTCGGCCCAGGTAATCTCAAGCGTTAACATGACTGCCGTTAAATATTGTGAGTTACTTACATGCAAAGCATTATTTGTAGGCATTTGACTTGCGTTTGGTGGTTTAAAAAGTAGAGCCATCAGAAACAAGTGAATTAAAATTATTGTTGAAATGACTGGCACAACACAAGGCCTGTGCATAGTACCTGCAAAGAGCTGAACAATCCAGCCATGCAAAGCACTTACATGCTGATCTGCATGCCTCTATGGTGATTCTAATCCACTCAAGCACACTCACGTGGGCAAAGACATTTGCACAGCAAGATGCCGCTTTCATCCAGCGCATGCCGAGGCAGCTAGAAGGGCAAATTATCTCTTTTCCTGCAGCATTAGGACGATTTCAAGCAGGGTGTGAGGAAAGCATAAGAAAAAGCGACCCTAACTGATACGAAAAAGTAGGGATATTACAAACGGAAACCAAGCTAAATTGTTGCACGGAATTTAGGCTCACGTATACGTGGGCATGAGTACTCAGAGCACTCGCTTTGAGTTTCAAATAATTAAACCATCGACTTCGGGTGTGATAAATGTTTCCTTATTCCGGACATCGTGTGCCATAGGATAACCGGGGTCTTCTTAAACGACAGTCGCTTTTGCAAATGCTAATGCTTTGACTTGTGTTTAGCATGACCAAGTTAAAGCATAGCGTTAACTTATTATAGTTTTGCAGTTGCCAGGAAAGAAGATTCGGGGTGTTTGGGGCCCAAAAATGCTTGTGCATGATTATCATGGCGTGCGTGCATGTGAGTATAGGAAGAAGAGAGTAGGAATGGAGGATTTGGTTAAATTAGACTATAAACAGCGTACTCCATCACCCCGTTGCACCACCTGCAGGATCGTCTGCACTGTTCAGTACCGGGAACTACGACGAATGGTTGGTCGTAGTCGTGAGACAAGTTACCGTCACTTGCATTGGGTACACATACTCGAATTGGTTATGGAGTTAAATATTTTAGTCCCACTTCATCGTCGTCACTATAACTCACTTGATACAGTCATTAGACAAATGGAGTAGATAGTCTTAGGATTGAGAACGCACCTCCCCCACTTTAATTGAGCCCATTACTGAACTTCGAATTAGGCCTGTGCTTCTGCGCGCAATGTTAAGCACAGACATGCGCACACCTTATGATTTCAACGTAATCGCGCAAGTTAACTTTATTGAGGGGCAAGAGTCATCAATTGCTACTAATTCGTGAGCACTCGTAGTTACCGTTGCCTTATTGCCCCTGGGATGTACTAACAGCTAATAGTGTGGTTGTCACCTGATTTCACTTACGCCGAAGCAGATGCTAAGGTGTAGCGCTCTAGACGTTCTCACAATACTTTGGTTGCTGCAGGAAAGATGTACCACCGAAATGCGCCGTGATGTAAGAGATTGGTATGCGGCAGTAAGACGAATGGTTTGAAACACCGCACTAGTATGCCATCGAGAATCCTATAGTCGAAAAGACAATGCAAGGTGATAATTTTCTCACGCCTAGTTCAATGCAAGCAAGCGTCTTTTAGATTAACCATTCTTCAAATTACTTTTCTCCGTGAGTTACTGCTTATAATAAATATATAGGTGCATTCAATATTACGAAAGGCCTCAGTATGAAGACTAGTGCACTTAGACGTCTGATTAAGTTCGCAGCCGTAGAGCCCCAGGAATGCCTCATGGTCCCGCGTTGCAAATGCTCCCTCATGTTGTGCCTGTTCGCATTATGCTCCAAGACCAAGTGGCCCTTCCTGTACTTGTCTTGTTTGCTCCTAAACACGTTTGGCAAGTCAAACTGACGTCTCATTCAGCCGTCATGTGCGATCCGACCTAACCTGACACGAAGACAAAACTACTCTCACCTAACCACACAATTTATCCACTGCCTTTGCACCATCCTGGACGAAGCATTCACACTGTGGGCGACTCATCAACCGCATCAGCTGTCTGAGGCTGGGTCCTTTTATAATTTACACCCCATTCTCTTTCCTCAACAACATCCAAAAGAAATTATTGGGATCTATGCAAAAACAGAAAGCAGTCGAGTCAAGAGAGGAGGTAGTTCTCTTAGCACTTGGTCAACAAATGCGTGATAAACCTTTGTACCATGCATATGAGTGCGTGAAACATGGAGGTGAGATGTCCCTTGACTATCTCTAACATTGGGATCGCTACCACATGTTCGGTTCTTTCCTATCACTAGCTGATACTTGACGACCAGCCATACTTCAATGGTCAGCAGGTCGGAGTGAATGATGATCGCAGTAGTCAGGCAAGTGCCGAATGGCGACAAATTGGAGGCGACACATATTCTAACTTTATTTTTTATCACCCTTATTGTGTAGTGACTAAGCTGGAGTCAGATAGTGCGCAATATGTCGGCACTTGCATTCACTTTGCCATCCCTTAAGATGCCTTTAGATTTTCCAGGCTGTTTAGGTACCATTAATCCTCCTAAGTGCCACCTTGAGCACTCTCCATTGACAGGTTGAAGCATTTTTGTGACGAAATGCGGTTTTACCGAGGGTAATGACAGCGTCTCTGTCATAGTGCGGTTCTATGAAGGACGCATGCATCTGTTTGAAACGTCCACAGTATCGGATATTAATGCAAACTAACACATCTGCATTGCCTACATTGGAGTGTTTGATTTGAGAAAGAACGTTGCCAATTTGCATTAATTCGGGCTAGAAATATCAAGGTGCGTTAGTGTTCACCTATTTTCTAAAGCGATGCGAAAGCACACA
>JADWOT020000001.1:8045127-8085885 GCA_036345935.2 Taenia hydatigena | reverse complement strand
TCCTTTTTAGCGCAATCAAATGTCCTTCTCCTCCAGTGTCAAAGTAGACAGCCTGCTCATCTTTCTTGTTTCAGTTCGTTGCTGCACAGGCACAATGCTGCTACAAGCGACGGAGGATTAGAAGGAACTTTGTGGTCCTGACGAAACTTGAACCCGTAGTTTCCTGATCCAAAGTTGGAGGCCTTATCCAACCACCCATGTGTTTGGATGAGATGTGCGCCATGGCGATGGCTTCATTGGTTGTTAAGGCGATGCGTGATGAGAAGTGGCATGGATGTGAAGGCGCACAAATGGGTAGGCAAGGAGGCGGAAGCATGAGGAGGAGGAGGAGGAGGAGGTGGGTAATGTTGGGTGGGGAGTAAATAAGAAGGAAGGAGTAAAGTGTGCCAGCAACCGCCCGCCCGCGGGCTTTCCACTATGCTCCAGCACGCATGTACTAACCCACACCGACTTAGCACTAGCCCCATGGCTAAACGGACACCAGAGGTCTCTACGCCGCTGCGAGCTTTCCACTAGCGTCACCCACATGTCTACTAACCCGCACCAACATAGCACAACCTCCAAGGTGCGACGTAGACCAGAAGCCGCCACGTGGCGCGGTCGCCAGCGTCTGCTTACCTTCATTGCTCACCCTTTCTTCCCTTCTACTAGCCAAAACAGCTTTCCCCTGCATCATCACAGCAAATGAGTGCTGGTTCTCTTTCGTCTGCAATTCAATCCTGCCAATCCTAGGCTCACAACTACGTTGACACATTTATCCACACTGAACTCTTGTCGATGTCTAGACTTATCGTTTTTTTTTTAATTAAATGTGTGTAGACAACCAGGATCCATGTCCTGTGATCAAATATCAAACGCAAAAATTTCGCCACTGAATACTAATGTACGGTTTGAAAACGCGCATTAAGTGAAGCTGGGGTTTGAGAAGGAGGAGGAATGGGGATTTTTTCTACAGCTATGACTCCGACAAGTTGCAAGATATACCCTATTCCGTGATCTGCTTGATTAACTGGGGAGAGGGGAAAGTGGCTGTGCATACTCTGACACTGTCTTTATCAGCGGTACCATCCCTCTCCAATCGATCTAGTAGAGGTCATTAAATCTACAAATCGACCTCTATTGGTACCAAAGGGCCTACCATACCGCCGCCTGACCTCCAAAATGGAATAAGATCAATATCAAGCCTACTATTAACCCGCATTGACAATAAGGTTCCTGGTTTTGAGTGAGCTGATCTAGAATTCGATTCAGAATGGTGTCTAGGACCTCGCTTTACGTTGCGACTAAAATTAAATCCACCACAGGGATTGCTTACAATTGACAAGACACTTGGAACACGTGATGTAGTAATACTTCGAATAATAGCAATCGTGTATCGCCTTATTGCTGCGTAAATGTGGGCCTGCCTCACTTTCAGTAGAAAGTGTTAAGTACTTTGGATAATCTTTTCTGCTTATCCTCACGCTGTAGTTGCTTTTCATCGTAAAACATGTGGGGCCTAGTTACACATTAAAAGGTTTATTATGCATGAATTAAGTGGGTAAATGCCTCTCGCTTTTTATTATGCCATATTGTGGGACACAATACGTGTAAATGAGTGCCTAAAATGGCATATAGCACTGTCTGAAGATGTTTAAGGTGAGCTCCAACTACAGTGCACAAAGGCGATCTCTTTTTCTGATTTGAAGATGATGCAATTCTTGTGAGGAATTGATAAGGAGCGTTTGTTATATATCCTACTTAAAGGCAAAAGAGCAGAATTCAAATACAAAAAGTTATACAAAATATTAGCTGATAAATATAGTTAATGATAAATTTCGCCCCAAAATGCTTATGCGACTTATTCATTTAGGAATATACCACACATCTGCAGGACATAAGTCAACTGTGGATTGCATTTTACGTTAATTGAAACAAGTCTTCGTTTTAATTAGTTTACTCATCATCTTTCAAGGTCATTATCGGTAACTGCTTTCTGTCTCTCCGGCATGTTTATTTCGTTGCTGCAATGCATTGTCATGGTTATGGCAAAGGTGCGCAATGTAATTTTGAGAACTCGTCTTAACTACTAAGGATAACTTAGTGAAACTGGCGTTGCGGCATAGGGAACTCATAAGAATGCATCGCATCTTACTGAAACATAATTAGCTGAGCATGGGCTCCCTAGCGATTGATTCTGAATCAGAGTTGCTCCGTTGGCATTACTTCGCACATGACTCAGGTAAGAATAAATTACGTTTTATGGTTTCTTAGCTAACCTCTCATGCATAAGTTAACAATAGCTACTTAATGTTTTGGCTTTACCCTTTATTTCCTTGATTTTATTTATTAGTGAGAAGTAAAGTTCCCTTACACGAATTGCTGAATCGTCTACATCTGCGAGCTTTGTTTAAAAATGCTAGTCAATTCAAGTTATTCGATTGCTACTGGGTTGCAGTTAGGGGCCGTCGAGGCAAGGAAAAAAATTGCAGTATACGTGTGAAACAATAACAAATTAGCTCGAGTGCGCTGCGTTTTATGCTATTCCTACTTTGATCCTAACTCAGTTCCAACATGACCCTCAATGATGGTTTGCTATGACACCAATAAGGGCAAGTTTCCTGTTAAATCACATCATTTTGTCTTGCGGATATAAAAGTGTGTTGTGACAAAAATATTGGGAATAGGAAGTGTCAGCCGCGCTATCTTCTAAAATCTAATCTGGAACTAATTAATATCAGGTAACAGAGGTTACGTTATTTCCCTTCTAATAAATTACAGTTCAATTGTAAGACATTTGCTATTTGAGAATGGCCGCAGTGTACTGCCAATGATTTAGATACGAAATCTGAGATAGCATAGGCACATAGCTATGACATATTTCTCTGGTTGTCATCTGCAATTATTTGCTCTCGTACTTAGCTCTTTCTTCTCTTCCTGGCAGCTGTGATGTTTCTCGTGTTGCACGATAAAATTTGGGCACCGCCGATAGTCGAGGAAGCTTCTTTGGTGAAGAAAGCTGAGATAACACAAGCATATAAAACTGCGCCATATTCTGTTCATTTAGGCCCAGAATCAATTAGGTTCAAAGCACAGCAGCCTATTCCATTTAGTAATTACTTGCAGCAGTTTTCGTATTTTGTTACCAAAACAAGGCTTTGGCCAATGATACGAGCGCCTAAGCTGGTGCCAAAAATGATAATGCGCGAATGCACACACTCAAATAATCGAATTTTTCTCTGTGTATGTTTCATTCCATGAGCGTTTTTAGCAAGGGTCTAGAGCATAGTGCTTTTGTTCCCTTTTGATCCTACGTTGATCAAAAACGAAGTCTAGCATATTGCTCCCTTCCGTAATTGTTTGCAGCATTTCTGGTGTGTTTGCCTTGTGGGTATCCCACTTTGTCAACGAAAGCTGCGATAACATAAATCTGCAAATTCACTCCAGAAATGATCAGTATTAGGACTCGATACCAGGAACCCTGCTGAAATTGCTCGCGATAGTACTCACTCTGCAATCTCACAATTCAGGTGTGGTCGGGGCAGCGAAATTAGGGCTAGCAAGTGTACAGAGCTCCTTTCATTCTTATTCATGCTGTTCCAGAGTAAACTAGAATCAAGAATTAGCGGTCCGTTCTTTCTCAAAGAAATTGCAGCACTTTTCGTTTTAAAATCAGACATAGTATGTGTTGAGGATGTGCACAATGTCTATTTTGGCAAGGAAAACTGGAAGATTAAGGGCATAGATCGCGACCACTCAGAAAAGAGATTCAGCATCCTACCTCATTCTGCTAGTCCTTGCAGCATTTCTCATTATAAAATCTAAAGCGTGAATTGTCTATGTTTGCGAAGAAAACTAAGAGAGTAGGGTGATAAAGGATGCGTAAGCAGGGTAAAGTATGCGGGCTCATGCCAAAACTGGAATGGTTCAGATTAGAACAGTAACGATGCGGATGTGTAAGAATATGGTAGAAAGAAAGTAAATTCGATTAGGATAAAACGATCATTTTCAAGAAGAATAGTTTGCTTGACAGATTAAGAGTATATTATATGCTTCCCAAACAGTTTTTCCCTTTTATCAGTGGCATTATGCAGGTACTTTATTCTTTCCACCTCTGCTTTTACTTTCTCTCTCCTCTTGTCCACGATCCACTTTGGTGCCATTCTCACCTCTTACCCTCCTTAGTGTCCGTTGTAATTCACACGGGAAAGGGAAACTATTACCGGCCACTACGAGTAAACCATTGATAGATCCGAATTCGTTTACATTTTACCTAGTCACATGGATGAATGAGTGCGTGAGTGAATAGTTTAGGGATGGAATGAAAAAAATAAATAATGCCGCGCTACAGCACTGTGTAGTGCTATCCCATGGAGTTTATTTCCAATCCTCTCTTCCCCTTCCTTACTCTCATTCATTTCAATTTGACGGCGCCTTATCCCTCCACCTCTGCGTCAATCATTTTGTCTCTTTTAGCTAAATGTTCATGCTACTTTGCTACCACCTAAGAAATGCATTTACTCACATTCGCTAGATTCGTACCAATCCTTGCAAGATGAGTCATCAATTTCCTTAACTGACAGTATCTGCTTGACTTGGTTATCGATTTTCTTATTTCCAAGGGGATTCAATTAATACTAATGTCGTTCTCTCCGATGTCGTTGTTAAACTCGAAGTTCTAAAGCGGAAGAGTGGGAGGTACTGCAGCTCTCCAGTTGAGGTTTTTGCATAGAAAAGTACTTCTGTCAATTGGTTCATTACTTGTTACTTTCGACGCATCGCTTTGATTGACGGACGCCTTTATTTTATGTTGCCTGTGCAGGTGCGGAACAGTGACGACACAGGAGACAAATCGCCCAAACCTAGCGTGAGAGCTTTCGCCAGTTTCATGCGCCACATTCCCTTCATTCTGGGATGAGAGGGAAAGCAGAAGAGCCAAAGCAGAGAAAAAGCAATTGATTGTCGCTTACATGCGTTTACAATTACCAGGTAAGCAGCTCAATATCCATATTTTACTCTGGAAGCACTGTAGCACGGTACGCGCGACTAGGCTAAACTATATCTGACTAAATTATACTGGATAGGAACAGAGCAGACCAGTCACCTCGGCTGGATTATAACAGGCTTGCATAAAATAGGAAAAGGAAGGTAGACAGGACTGCCTGATCTATCGTGCATGCCCCATCCTTAGAGGCGCCTCGCACGTTATCATTAAAGTCAACTTCAACACTTGAATTTTGCCCGCCTAATAAAATCAACACAACTCCATGCCATGCGATCTGAGGTCTTTTCCTTCTTTATTGCAGATATTAAGGTTGATGACATCTTAAAAATGGTTGTAGAGGAGCTCTCCTGTCTACAGCTTCAACCTCATGCTCCACTCAAAAGCATCCTCGGTGAGTGTGTCCTCACCCTCCACCTGCGTTTAATAGGCACTCTACTATTATCTCCCACCATATGTGTTCCACTTAGTTAATTTAACTGGAAAAGGAATGAATACTCCGTGCCTTTTAGTTTCTTACCTCTATTTTCCGCTTTAGTGACGCGAGAACGTCTCGCTTCCATACACCTCTTGCTCTTCTCTCATCTTCCCTTCCTCCAAACTCACCATCGATTCTCCCCTGCCTCCTCTTCCTACCTCATCGGCTGCTAGCGCTCTCTTTGTAAGTTCCCCTTCATCTCGCCACAGGTCTTACTCCCCATTATGACATGATTAAATAAAGAAAAGATTCATAACCTAGATCAGGCTTGCACAGATTATACTAGATCTGACTAAATCACGCTCTACCCAAAGCTTTACCTTGTTTACGATTTCTTTCCTTCTGTCCTTTTTTTGTCCTACACCACGCTGCCTTTCTTCCTCCACTTATCCCTTCGAGAACGAAGGTGAGCGTTTCGCTCCCACTTTGCGATTTGTGGACTGGTCAAACGCACCTGCTTATATGACTACCTAATTCTTTTCCTTTTAGTAGAAAATACCTCTGCCTAGTCCTCTAGTCTTTGGCCGCCCTCTCCGCCTCTCCCATGTTTCTGAACCTATCTGTCTGTCTGCCCAAGTTTGTGTGTTTCATTGCACACTTTCATTTCCGCCCTGTTGAAGAGGCGCCTTAATTAGTGTTGCGCAACACAGGTAGAAACTTGTGCGTGTGTGTGTACTTGAATAAATGTAGGTGCAAAGGTGCACCCGTTTTATCCTCGCCTCCTAACTCATCCATCCAGACGACCAGTTAGGCAGTTCCACCCTTTAATTGTTTGTTTGGTGTTTAGGCGACCGTTCATTTAATCTCAACTCCACCCTCCTCCATAACGCTATCACCCGCACGCTTACCATATCGCTTCATTAAATTTAATCGCTTTTTCCTCCCTCCGGCTCCTCTACTTCCTTTCAATCTTCAGACTGAAGTGGACACGGCACATAAGACCGGCAAATACTCTCACGTCAGATTGAGGCGATTCATCCTCTGCGTCGCTACCATTTTGTGTTGCCTATGCGGGTCTGAAGCAAGGGGTCCATTAATCAGGGCGATGTGGCACAAGCGATAAGTAACGAATCAGATGGCCGATCTGATTTTTTACGATTGCAGAAGTCGCGATCAAGGAGCTGTAGTGGCTCCTACTCATATTTTTTGTCACTACGAGTCAGATAGCAATATCGGAAGGGAAACGACATAAAGAGTAGGAACCAGGAAATCAAAATATTTTTACCACTAGATTAAGTTGTGGTGGCAGGATGTTCGCTTCAAATAAAACCAGCCGAGCTCTTTGACCCACAGGCGATGCCTCTGGAGTTCATGCTAACAGTGTTCTAGATCCCCTGTTCGTCATTTACAAAGGCAGCATTTGTGGGGATTTCTTTATTCTTCTCCCCGTCCCTTCGACTACGCCAAATAAGCAAAGGCTGTTTGTTTTGAGACATCTTTATTGCCTTTGGCAAAGCATTAATAAAGAGCACATTAATAGGGAGCTGTAGGACAGCGTTTGCGGGTGTCGGAGGATTTACGTTGTGTATCTGCCACTCATCCAAGAGGTATGTTTCAAGACGTATCAGTCTAGCTAGATGGGTGGCCGCCGGGCCATGCCAATAGCCCTGACCCCTCCGTTCGCTGAAGTAAATTCCACCACAATGCAGAAGAAAAGCCTACGAAATGAAGGCAATTAGAATCGAAGTATGTATACTCATAGTATGAGTTCCATTGGATTTATTCTTGAGCCGCATTACACCTTGCGAATCAGAGCGCGGTGGAACATCGGAGTCTCGACAATTGATTTGCAAGGTGTGAACTTCCGCAAGAGTTGATTTAATAGAGCTCTCACAATGGATCCATACACGTTAAATGTAAATTGCCTCCATCCTGAGGGCCCCCTTACAGCCTAAGCATGTTTGAGTGCGGATGCGTCTGCGCGCTTTGGGGATTGCCGCATCTGACAAACTTATAAAGGAAAGCAGAGATTTTGAATCAGTGATGAAGATAGAACTTCGAAAATAACTTGAAGCTAACCATAGACGGCTACGAACGCTCTGATGCGCAAAAAGTGCTGGTGCAGATGCACCGCGTAATGTGATTCTCAAGGCAGAAAGTTGAGAGATCATTCCTCTGCACCAACGCAGCTTTATAAGCACTACGCAGATCCTGTCCATTTCAACTTCATTGATGGGAGTCTATTTGCATGCATTCCGGATTCTCAAAAGGGACGCTGCAAGATTACGACAATGTATGAAAAGAGGGCAGCCGACGACACTGACTTTCTGCGAAGCCGATCAAATCACTTGCACGTTGCGTCCATGATAAGGAAACGCGCAGTAATCGCTTTGTTTTTTGCTTTTTTTTTTGATCCTGAACTGATGCAGTTGCAGTCTTGAGCGGTTGATATAGAGCAGCATAACTGATCGGGTGGTGCGGGTTCATCCTTCACTGTGCTAAATGGAACCAAAAGGAAATAAAATCCAGGTAAAATATAAAACAAATCAAATCATATGGATTCTTACATGCAGTTATTCATAAGTTGATTGATTCATAAGAGAGCCACCTTCTCTTTCCAGCACAGCAACGCATGACTGACCAGTGATTGGGGACTGTCCTATGCTATGAATGCGTGCAGGAGAAATCAAACACCGCTGAATACAATTGGAGGGAGAATGCGCGAGCTATAAAATATCGCCTAAGGCAGGCTCGAATCGTCCATGACATATTTTGCTTATATACTGATTAGCAGATGACAACTGAGCATTTGTCGATGAGAACAACTAAGAGTGCTGCTATTGCGTTGATGCATTCCCGACCTTCTTCTGATGGCCATAAGGATACCCTTGATTGCGGCTTACCCACACTCTTGAAGCACAAGTCCAACAGACTACAAACCTGTATCACACCCGTCGCAAACCAACTTAAGGAGGTTTAGTCAAAGAACCGTTAATGAGAGACATAGTTGGTATTATACTTAACTGCAACGCCACGTAATTGGCGCGGTCCTGCAGAAAACCCAATTTTAGATAGCTTCATGTTGAGGTGTATGCTGATGCAAGCTGAAAGCTAATGAAAGCCAGCTAAGACACAATTGCCACATAATGGAGTTAAACACTTTGGTTTTTCTTTCAAGCATGTGAAAGCAAAGAAGTAGGGGTGCAATTATGCCATTGCAATGATATAGGACCGAATATCTACAATGCCAACTTCTGTACAATTACGAAACCAAAGCATCAAAGTTGCCTGGAATTTACTACCTGTTCCTAATGCATTCCTATAACAATAGGAATGTGCAGCTTAGGTCGCTATTAATGGCAACTTGTTCAAGATTATTCTTCCATTTCCTCCTTTTTTGCCGCTAGGATCAACATGGATAGAGTGCTAAGCTAGCTCTATCACCGATGCAAATGCAAGTAACAAGAACATAAAGTGCATTATTCACACTTCATTACAAATTACAAATCCTTATCGACAAGTCATCATGTCAAATTACTTAAGATCATGGTCACAAAGTACAAGGGATGTGCCAGATTGCGTCCGAATCCCTGAATGGGTGATGTTTGGAACCTTTGGTAACTGACCGACTTCATTTCGCCTCCTTAAATCTCATCTTAAATTTTACTCGATTTAAGCTTCAATTAGGCAACATGGCACCCTACGGTAGATAATTGGGACAATCGTTCTGCAATTTGTGAATTTTTTAATGGCTGAACTTAGCCCAAACGTGAATGCCTATTCCTCCAGGGCAAAATTACTGAAGTGATGTCTGCTCACCCCACTAAGTTGAGTTGTACATCAGCCGTGAGTTCCGTCAAACTCCGCTCACCTGGAGAGTGTGAATATCAATTCGGAGACACTAAGTTGGAGGAACGTCCTGCGCCAATATGCTGGGCCTTCTTTTAATCTCCATTTATGGATCTTCTGAAAGTGTTCCATTCCGTTTTTTAACTGGTGTAGGCTTAAAGGTGCTCGCAGTCAGAACCCTACGAGGGTTTTCGTAAGCCAATTTGCGTAGTCAACCGCTACACTTGCAAAATGAGCATGTTTTGCTGGCCCAATGGTAATAGCACGATTACCGTCATTATTGGCTTGTCGACGAAGAAAGAATGGATCACATTGGTCCAGGCGAGTGGATAATTTGCACCTGCCAAGCAAGCAACCAACATGACGTGTTCGCCTTTTGTGTCGAATGGTTCAGATGTAATTGTATCCAAGCCACATTATTTTGGCAAAGTTTATTCTCCAGGATTTTGCTCAGCCATATCTAAAGGTAATGTGATCGGCATATTGGAGGTGAAGATTTAGCCAACATTCAGTTTTTAACTTTCTATTCTTGTAAGATGTTATATTTTAGCACCTTACCAGAAAGCGAACAATGTACATGCCGCTTTGTTTGGTTATATTACATTGTGAATCTGCACTGTACTTCTCAGTTGCTAGCATGGCCTAAAAGGCCACTCCACTCAACGAAGTGATCGAGGATGAGTCTAAGGACTAGGCAAAAAAACAGAAGTGCCAATTTTTAGCTGAATATTTCTAATAAAATGTCAGAACTTGGTGACATTGCGTTTGATTTAGTTAGTAACAATTGGTCAAGCCGTTTGCTGTACGCAGGCAATACTTCTGCAGTTCGTGCAGGGATTTCACTACTTGCTTCCCTGTCCCTGCGACTATGCCGAACACTAGAGGGTTGAAATCTAGACGGTTCTTCCCTTTCCTTCTCTTCCATTCTTCCGCTCTTACTATTATTATATGTTGAAGGCACACATAGAGTAACAATATTAGAAGTCTGTGCCGGGGATATATTTGCCTCCAAGGAGCAACCACGCTACTTTACGACCAGGTTAAAAGTATCCTCCCACCTCTGGCCTACAAAGCACATTTAAAGGATATAAACATGGCATAAGCGCTCTGAGGCAGTTTTACTGTCTTAAACAAAAGAATGGATCGATGGAATACTAAAATAGAGTCGTGGGATGACCTCGGCCAACGCCAAAACATTCAAGATATGCTCTTGCCTCTCGTCTGATGCGGTTCTTCTTGCTGTTCTCGCATTGATTTCCCGTACTCATTGGCTAAAATTAACTGAGGTGCAAATTGGTCCGAAGGTTGATGCGAGGGCCAGCTTTTTGTCTAGCTTTAGCATAGTATTCGGTGAATGAGCGTCAGGTAGTATTAAAACGTATTCTTTCTTACCAAATGATTTGATGAGTGATTTTGGCGACTTCAAGGCAGTTAAAGGGCAGTACACTTAAGCGGACCCTTAGCACTAACTAGAATAAAATTACAAATCCTTTTTGCCTAGACTTACTCTGGATCAACGCGTTAATAGCAGTAAGCAGCGACGTGGGACGTGAGCGATAGTGCAACAGTTGATTTACCTCCTCCTCAACATTTAAGCAGATGTGATGGACGTTGACCACATGACTGCTATCTGGATTCAGTATATGAAAATTTTGATCCCATGATAGGAAACGGCCTGTGCTGTCACGACCACTAAGCAAGTAAACATTTCATCACCGGTTACACTCAACCATCCACATACTGGTCACTTCACCGTTGTAAAACACTCGACACTCCATGTTTAAGAGGCAATGATTTATGTGTATTGGTGTGTGTGTGTGCGGTGAACTTTAAAATGCAGTCGTTCACAGAGATTCAATGACTTAGAGAAGACCAACGAAGCTGATGTCTGAGATCTACCTAATCGGCAAAATTCGATATAGCTGGAAGGCGCTCGGAAGGGACTTCTTGAAAATAGTAAGGGTTAGTGAATCATTGCTGGATCAATTGCTCAAAGAGAGAGCGACATGACATGATAGAGTAATATACTTCCTCTTCTCGTTCTTCCTATTCCTTCCTCAATGTTTCCTTAAGCGCTTTTTGCTTAGCTCTAGTTATTGGTATCGAAAATTGGCTGAAAAGATAACAGCATAGATAGTTCAAAGACTACAGTGGCATTGAGAAAACATTGAATATGTGCTGCGTTTTTGTTCTTTGGTGACAAAGGCGAAAATCGTGCAAAGCTTATGCACTATTGAGAGGGGCTTGGATTGCGGACTGAATTGTTGCAGTGATGATGATGTGCCATAAAATGGACTTGGCGCTTTCTCGATTTTGCAAAGCACCTCGGCAAAAATTCCTACACAGTTGCCTTTTTAAGTGGCTAATGATTGATAGTTGACTTGGTCTTGTTAGTCTTTCGGTATTTCTGTGTGTATCTGGAGGTCCCGTAAGCAGGCATTTCTGGTCCTCCCGTGGTCCAATTTTGCCTATGTATCTCAGATGTCATCGCTTTATTGCTCATTAAATAACTTTGTTAAGGCTTTGTATTTAAGGCCATTTCCGTTGAGCCATTTGGGTGTAAGGTGAAAGGTGCTCTTTGCCATCGCGTTTCAAGGAAGAAGACTCGCCTCCCTTCTAGTGCTAAGTGGGTTATTTTGACATGCAGTGAGCGGCACTCTTCCAGACGCGCCTCAAAGTGATGGATGGGACAGGCATTCTTCACGAGTGATTGAAACTCTTAATAGCAAATAAGATAAAATGCAAATGCAATGGAGTTATGCAGCTTAATCTTGCCTTTTCTCTGCCCCTTTTGTCTTATTACTGCGTCATTTTTATGGTTTGGTACCAAAAGAGTAACGCCGTCTAATCTGGCTTCCGGTTTACGCAGCGGCTTTTGGTGCGGGCAAAAATTGTCATTGCTGGAATAAGAAGTCTAGAAAACATTCTTAATGCTTAGAGCTGCCTGTCTCGTTGCTTCTTTGAAGTTCTCTTTAGAACTAACAGTTTTATAGAATATGTTGCACATACCAATTTTAGGAGATCCGTTCTAAATCAATGTCTGGTCAATGGTTCAACCATCCCAGTTCAACTTCTTTAACACGAACAAACTTTTTCCAGCAGCTAAGTAGGTTTTCGACTTCCTTGTCATGTTCCACTGGAGTAAACGTATCCAAAACTATCTCTAGTTCTATAAGGTATTGTGCGAGAAGAAAAATATTCTTCAGTTGTTATGGAACCGGGAACGAAACCACCAAGTCCAGCTAAGCATTCGTCTATTAATTCATGTATCCCTATTTTTTCGCCTATTCATCGGCCTGTTTGCTTATGTGAGATTTGTGAATGATTAAAGAAGGTCTGACTGGTATTGTTTACCGTTGAAGCAGGTGTATTTTCAACATTACATCAACCAAACTCAAGGACAACCACGTCGGAGACGCGGAGGGATATCCACTGCTGGGGGATCATGAGGCGACAGTAACGAAATGCGCGGCGGAGTATGGGAAACCCGTGTCCTCTAGCGCAGCACTGTGGGCCAAGCGTATTCAGATGTCAGTGCAGCTAGAGACACCCCATCGCAAGCACGCTGTTTCAACTGCAGCAACTCAGACTCTCCCGACATCTATGGAGGTGGAGTTCGCAGAAATGAAGTAAAGTCTTAATTGGACGCATGTTGATCCCACGGGGTCGGAGGCAAGGATGACTGAAGTGCAGAAACAGACTGCCGTCCTTTATAAGGCTACTTTCCTATCCATCCATTCCCCATTCTCGCAATTAATTGCACTTCATTCAATTTGCTTTCTAACTTTTATTCATTTACTCTGGCATTGATTACAGTGTCAACCGTCAACCCAACTGTTTGGCTTTATCTACCCTGTAAGCTGTTGATCTATCCGACCGGTTCGTGTAGCGGATTTCGTTTTGAATTCACAACAATGCTTTTGAATACCTTACCCGTATTGAGGTCACCTCAGTTAAGAGTAGTCGTGTGATTGACTCATTTGCAATGAATATTTGAGGCGATTATTAGCATGGTGTCTTCATTAGTCAAGCGAGTGTTTGAAGTTTTGAGCGATTTGAAACTGGGGAGAGTGATATATTTTAGAAGTACGTAATTGTTGACTCATTCAGTCATCTCGGATCGAGTTGACTAGTTGTTTGGAACTGCCAGTGCTTTGGTTCCTCTTGCAGATCTTACTAGATGAAAAGACTACACGCATATATAGCCTGTAGTTAGGCAGTTCGGGTTTTTCGCAAATTCATGAGAGCTGATAGGCCATTATTAGACTTGAACTGATTTCCATTACCTTCTTCACAAATCTCGGGATCGATTTCGGCTGCGCATGCTGCAATTTCTGACAACACTAGTTCCCTCCATAAGTAATTTTATCCTCCCATATGAGCGGAAATGCTGACGCGCCCATTCATACCATTGACAGAGGGTCAGTGTTAGATTCGCGAATAGTGCATTGACTAGGCCTGATCGTAGTAGTTAAGCCGAATGTCACGTCTACTATGGAGCTTTAAAAGTAAACAGATGGTTCTATTTTATGCAAAAAGTACCCTCTCTTCCTCCTTCCTCCTCCTCCAGCGTAGGACACATAGTTGGTCATATTGCCTTGGCCGGCAGGGTTGGTCAACGGTGTATACCATTAGCTCCGTTCCCTTTGTATATTGGATAGGTATTCTAGCCTAGTATTATGCCTTCTCTTGCCCTCAAAGGGGTCTAAGGATGCTACAAGTAACATTAAACCTAAGGGATACGCGTACATGATACTTAAAGAAGACAAAAACAACTTCGCGATTCACCTTCTACCTCAAACATCTTTTAATGTTGGTCAAAAACCTAATCTAATTCATTATGAAAATAATACACATAATCCAACGAATTAGCCCTTTGGGAAACCTGACTAAGCTGACTCTAAAAAGTAAGTAAAACACTGGAACTGATATGTGGGCAGAAAACTTATCAGCTTTGATTGTTGCTACACATTTTACACTTCATCTTTAGCGTCCCTAGGCTCCCTCAAAAGCAAAAGAAGGAAGAATACTCGAGTAGAATACATATATTTAACAAACGGAGGAAAATAGGCTGCTGGCAGGCCCGAAGGCCAGCCCACACAGCTGTATTATGCAGTCAAAGGCATTACACTCATTTCCTGTTTCTAAGCAGGTGGCATGGTAGCATTATAATTACCTTTATCACTGGAACCTCGAGTAAGGAAACAAATGCATGCACGTGCAATAAGCATTTGTTTCGCAATAAGGGGAGCGAATTAAATCTATTGTGATCCATTTTAAATGCTCATAAGTAAAAAGTTCTTGAAGTGATGCCTCCTGCTTGCCTCCATTTCCTTTCCGTTGTCAGTAATATAATAGTAAAGTTTATCAAAGTCTGCTGCATCGTGAGCAATTTATCAACAAGTTATAAGCTATTACTAACTTGTGATTAGTTTGCGAAAATGCACTAGGAAAAGGAGTACTCTGCTGGTTAATATTATTAGTGATACGATTTGAAACTCCTAGAATATTTGAATTTTACAAAGATATAAAAACGAAAGGCACTTATTAGAATGCTCGTTTCCCTGAATCAGTGTTGCGAATAACCCCAGAATCTTTTGGCCCATTGCGCATTAGTAATAATAATAGAAGGTACACAATTTTTTAAAAAAAATGATAACTTTTCAAGGCGTTGAACCACTTTAACTTGGTATTCAAGCTCATGCAGAGCTGTGCCTCCATGGGAATCTGCATTACAAATGCCTTTTTCAGAGCAAGTGAAGCAATGCCTCAATAAAACCTATTTTGCTAAGGCTGCATCACGTGAATAATTTTTAAGCAGACAAGATAAATGGTTTGATAAAGCAATCGCTTTTTCAAAAAAGCAGCGAATCCATGTACAGCGGTGTTGGCATGAACATTTTAAAGAAAAGCACCGCATAAGCGTTAGAGGGCAGTCACTTAATTTCGTGACTACTTTCTTGCACTGCTCTATTTGTTCTTCCGCATTGGCTTGTAATCAGTTCCTAAACACCTGTGCAGCCTGAAGATAATCGGTAACGACGAGCACGATAACGTTACACCATTTGAAAAAACCAGGGTAAAATAACTTACTCTTAACGAGACACCTCTACATCATTACCGCATCCTAGTTATGCTGCTATGCATATAGCTCTCAATGTTGTCCAACTCCTTAGCGTCCTAAAGGGGAAAATTGGAATAACTACGCATGTTTTCGATCTGACTGTCCTTACTCCAAATGGCTGCCCTATGTAGGCTCGCATATATGTTTATTGCTTCAGCGCAGACTTCCACTTACCATCAATAATAGAGTCCTGCGATTCCCAAGCCATCACGCTAAACGTAGAATGGATGAGTTGAAAATATAATGGATCTGGTATGGAGGCTGATCCAGAAGCTGGCGTTAAGACAAAGTGTATGAAAATGATGGATGGAGGGAAGCAGGTACCCAGGGTGAAGAATTAGGTGCATGGACCTAAATTCCACAGCAAAGGCGGTGTCGTAGCCTAGAAGGAATAATAAACTGATTTAATTGTAAAGTTGGCACAAGCATTTTGTGCATTGATTTGGCGGAAGGAAGAACTTTCTGCCCCTTCACTTACGCATTACTCTTGTTCGACAGCAGTTTATTTCACGACCATCCATGTGTTCCATAGCTGCCCAAGAATTTGTAAAGCTACCAAATCTTAAGAACTCTACAAGGTAAAACAAAGCAATAAATGCTTACCTAATAAGACCTACGGTTCGAATGGACAGAAAAGTGCAAACTGTCTGGCAATGATATACCATGGCGCCTGTTTGCAGCTCCTTGCAAGTTAGTCCACAAGAATTCCCCAAGAATTTGTCCAAATGTTGAGAATAGGCCGACCAAATCGAGTGGTCTGTAATCAGCTGGAAGGTTCCATACGTAGACAGGGATTCGATCTAAATCATTTTGCAATGGGTCGAGAGATGCTATATTGAGTGTATTTTGCGCGATGCTTGGCTGACTTATATACACTTGGTTCAAATGATCATTTAAAGACTAGAAAGCATTAAGATTTTAGTGATCGCAAATGTTCGTTTCATCTCCCACACTCCTCATAATTGCCATATGGCATTAATGTTTGGTGAGGCATGAAATAATATTAGATCAGAACACAATAATTACCATAGCGCAAAAGCTATGGGACTCAGCGCAAGTGCAACAAGCCTACCACTGACTTGTATTCCCAAATCATTCATTGCGTTGGTAGGCGGGAATTGTCTAGTCGCGACTATTAAATCGTCAAGGAGAAAGAGATTCCTTTGGTTTCGAGCTGCATGTTCCTCAAAGATATCGAGTGGGTTAAGACTAAATGGTAATCGAAAAGGTTCGCCTTGATTAGGAGCTGATAGCCGGAGAGACGAATTGATTTGCCCTGGACTGGATAGTTGATTTAGAGGTTCACTTTGATCAGGATTTGTAAGCCAGAAAACCAGACCGATCGAACCAGAGGTAATTGGTTGGTAAGACAAACCGCTCTGACTAAGACTGGATAGATTAGCAATAGTTTCCTACCTTTCCGTAGCGCTATGCATTGTTGCGTCTGGCACGTCTACTAATACTATTGTTGCAAGATCAGCCTCCTCAGGCATGTCTTCTTCCCCACCGTGGGTGGAGCTGTTTTCAGATAAACCATTCTCCTCTCTCTCTAGCCCTGTTTCCTCACTATCATTTAGAAAATCAACACTAACGTCATGTCCTACTACTATCCATGACTGAAGCACTAATTGGCTTTGATGAGCACTGGTAAAAGCTCTAATTATAGAATCAAGGAAAGGGAACTCATTGATGTTCACCTCTACACATTCAAAGTAAAATTTTAAAAGACCGTTTAATTTTGTGTTTCCTTTTTTTTTCAAAAAAGGTAGAGATAACAGACTTTAAGATTTTAAATTATTAAGCCCAAATTTCAAACTTTATTGTTTGCAGAAAAAGGCACTAACATTAAGTGCAATGCATGTATGCATTCTTTGATACTGTACTTATAACTTTTAAGCAGACCGAATGATTGACAGTTTACAGATCACAATTGTTAATTCATGATTCACCTAGAGGAGGTTAGACGAGTAGGAGCTGAGAAGAAGGACAGAGAAACATGCGCCACTACCAGCTTCTAAAAATATTGCTGACGAAACATAGGACATAAGGATGAGGCGTTAGAGCAACTGCTTCTCTAATCCTACCTTTAAGCATGGATTTAGCGATTTAATATTAGGGCGAAGCGAACAAATATACTTTATTCCTGTGCAGACGAGTCGCTGTACCTGCGAACTCTTAAATTATGAAGATGTTCTATCCAATCAGGTGTACGTCTCTCGGTCGCGCTTAGAGCTTGGTTGTGAGCAAGAGAGCACTAGACTTGCCTAGTCCTCGGACTTGTACTGATGGGTTTCTTAGACAAGTGGAGTGCGGTTAACAAAGCATTAAGAATGCTGAACATTAGGGCTGCTCGGCACCAGTAGGGGAATTCATAAACCATTATCTAGCCATCTTAGGAAATTTAGTCATCTGTTAATGCACGTTAAGCCTATTTTCACTTTCATCTCTGTCTTGGTTTCCATCGTTGCCTACTCACATCCGGTCAACCTCGTATCCTTCACTCCCACAGCCTCCACCTTAATCTCTCTGTGGCCCTCCAACTTTCTGCACTATTGTTCAAAGGAAGTCAAAGGGCCAATGCAGATAGAAATCATAGAAATTAGAAGTTGATCATGCTATCAACTTTTCCTTCTCCTCTGCTTCATCCTAAACTCCTCCTCACTAACCTCATTAACGTGCTTCGTCGCAGCTAGCGTAATTTACTTATCAAGGTAAACTACGTTTAGCGTCTTCGAGTTTGTCGCTTGATAGAAACTTATGTTCCGTCCACGAAACCCATTCCTCCGAACCACACTCGAATATATTGTTAGAGAAATGGGTAAATGAAAACATTCATTAGGATGTGGAAAAAAGAGAACATAGAATAGAGAACGCAGTGCCACAGCACTGTACAGACACTTCCGATGATGGCCCTTCTCTATCCCCTCCTTTACTTCTCGTCTGTGAACGTCTTACCTTCGTCTCTCTTCCAACTATTCCTTCGTAGCCTTCAGCTAAGCAATCGTGCAGCTTCCTCTCTACTAAGAAGGTGCGACGACCGCTATTGCCATCCCTGAGCTATGGGCATGCGCTTAGGAATAAGCAAAAAAAGCGTACCTTTACCACCTCCATAGCAATCAATAGGAGTTAGTTGCCAATATCTTTACTGAATTTGTACCTTGCGTTGCCTATTGATTGCCGAAAGCTGACGAAAAACGGTCTAGACAAGGCAGCGCATTTCCTTCAAAGCGTCTCATCCTCCTCCGCCGCCTTTGCATGCGCTATGATGCACAGAATTAAACCAAGGTAAAAAAACACGAAGTGAAGTGATGTTTACTCCCACAAATCACCCACAAGGGATGCCGTCTAGGTCTAACACCAAATGGCGCTGAGAGACACCACGCGATGACGCGTGCCGCTAATCGATTCGCACGTGTAGGATTTAAAATGGTCCATCGCACATCAGTGTCGGAAATGATTGCCTGGGCATTGTTTCGCATCCTGCTGCTCATCTCTCTTCGTGGATTCGTCTCGTTAAGTCAGTTGGCCGTCAACGCCTCCTCTTTGCTTTTTTTTCCTCCTATTCGGGCTTCTGTTATATTTTTGCTGTTGTCGCCTCTCTCGCCATCTTAGCACCACTCTTAACCATCCGGTTCGCCGTTCCAGAGAAGTCAAAAGGCCAAAACAGATAGCTACAGTAGAAATTAGTAGTAATTTATGCTAATAATCCCTCCTCCTCTCCTCTTCTCTCTATGGGCCATTTCCTTCCATCCTCAACCCTTTCCCTATTTCTTTTGCGTGCTCCACTTCAACATTATCAAATCTGTAATCCAGTGTTAATCACATAGATAGGAAAACTATCTTTAGCCTCTTTGAATGTGCTGCTGAAAAGTTAAAATTCTTCAAGTTTAAATCTGATGGCTAGATGAGTGGGTAGGAGAATCAGTTGAGGGATAGATGGGAGGGAGTGGAAACGATATACGAAAATGTTGCATTACAGCACTGTGAAGAACCATCCTGTGGTGTCCATATCCAATTATCTTTTCTCCTTCCCACTCTGTCTCATTCCATGGACTCGGCTTCACATCTCTTTGCCCCTTGACCAGTTCGTTATATCCTTTGGATGTGCATTTAGGCTCTGATTCAATGCGGTGCAATAACTCTGCCAAGCAGTGCATTATAGGCAGGCAGCAACGTTCATCTTTAGGGTGATTGGTAAATTTCTCTGGTTGACTTTATCCTTCACAAAGTTTGCGGTGCCACGCTTACCTCTCATGTCTCTTTCATGCCTTTACATTCACCGAACAAGTAGCAGCAACAAGAGACATGTTGAGACATTATTAATAACTTACTCGTTATGTATATTCTACTGCAAAAGCCCTGTAGCATGATATGCAGGAATAGGCCTGACTAGATCTGACTAGATTGCACCCAATGGAAAGAGGGCAGACTAGTCAACTCATTGACAATGACAGACTTGCTCAAAGTAAATAAGAGGGTGGACAGGGCTACCAGTTCTTCCAAGTTTGCCTTATACTAAGAAGCGCCTTTAGCGTTATTATCAAAGTCAGCTTAACAACACTCCAACTTAATTTGTCCAATCCGCTCAACACAACTCGATGCCATGTAAAATGAGGTCTTCTCTTCCTTCCTATCTTTCTTGCAGCCACTAAAGACTAAAGTACTAAATCTGTAAGTAGACCTATCGACGGCGCCGGAATGGAAGGAACGCAACTCTCTTTCCTACATCCCCTTGCTTATGCTCCACTGCAATGCGCCTTCAATGGTTACCTTCTTTATCTCCTACTACGACGTTCTATATTCTTCCAGGCATTGCGCCTTGCATTTTGTTGCACTGTTTGTGCTCTATGCATTTAATTCAACCGGAACAGAGGAGTTGGTACTCCCTGCTTCTTATTTTTTTGTCTTTATTTATTTAATTTAGTGGCACAAGAAAGCTTCACCTCTCTGCCCCTAAAGCTGCGCCTGCCTTCCTCTTCTTTAAAATTGGCCTTAATTTGTCACAGCCTCCCAATCCTACCTCGTTGTCTGCCAGCGCCCTCTTTGTTAGTCCCCTACATCTCTCTACTAGTCTCACTCTACCCTCTGACAGAATTCAAAATTACCAAGATTCATAACCTACATCACACTAGCATAGGTTGTACTGCATCAAACCCAATCGCGCTTATCCTAAAATCTGCATCTCTATTAATTACCCCTTCCGACCTTTTCTGTCACTGTAGTTTGTTACACACCACTTCGCTTCAGTTTCGCCTCCTACTCATCTCTATAGCGAAGGTGGGCGCGCTGATCCTATTTCCCGCTTTGTAATTTGTAGACTCGATCAAGTCTCACCTCATCATCTCACTGTTCAATTCTTTTCTCCCTATAGAGCGTTCCCCTACCTGGCACTCTGTATTAACTAATAAGAACGTGCATTCCCGCCCCCGATAGACCAATCGCTCCTTTTCACCATGTATCTGTGCCTGCCTGCGTGCCTGTTTGTCTGTCTGCTCTAATTTGTGCGTGTGTCATTGCCTGCGTTTATTTTCTCCCTTTTAGAGAGCCGCCTCCATCGGTGTCCCACCACCCGGAAGGAACCTCTTTGTGTGCGTGTGTGCCTGTATATATGTGAGCACGAAGGCGCATTCATCTCACCCTCCTCTCCTAATCTGTCCTTCTAGCCTACCAAGTCGACAGTTCTATCCTGGGTGAAGTAAGATCTCTCGTAGTTGTTTTTTGTATAGTTATTAGTTGCCTTATTTTCAACTCCACCTTCTGCCAACACCTTATCACCCACTCACTCACCCACACACCCGCATAATTACTTTACTACATGTAATCGCCGTTCCTTCTTGTGGCTCCTCTGATACCTCCCTCAATTCAAGTTAAAACGGACAGGCCTCATGGAAGTGGCAAAAGAATTCGTGTAAGGTTGGGGCGAATCGTCGCACGCATCATCAATAATTTACGTTGCCTGTGTGGACGCATGACAGACCGAATGAACGACTGCTGTGCGATCTCCAATATAGAAGCGTCAGTGGCACCAACTCTTTAAATTGGAGGATCGACACGGCTCAGCTATCACGCACCTCCGTGTTATTCACAAGAAGACAATAACTGACAAGTGCGGCTCGATAGTCTCTCACTGAATAAAAATCAACTCAACACCAGTGGAGCACATCAAGTGTAAATAATTTTCATTCCTAATGATTAAAATTCGAGAATTAAAAAGGATTTTTGTATCGCTACCAAGATATTGCAGGTTCCTCTGTCGAAAAATTGAACACGAACGAAGTGAATACAGAGGGTTGCCAACAATGTGATCGTGGATGGCCACTGAGAAACAGGAAGGCATAGAAGAGTTGTCATCATAAAAATTATGCTTAAAACAGTACCCAAGAAGCACCGCGGTGGTGATTTGAAACAATAGCGACTAAATTTTGTACCGGTTTAAAGGAGGCGCTGTGTTAAAGACGCAAAAAGAAGGCAACGGTGCTTTTCGCAAGAGGCACACATGTAGAGAATGCATCCGTTTCGTCACAATCTGCTTCGAAAATTTCGCGCAGCAAAAACAGTAGGCAACTAGCGTATAACTTGAGAATACAGTTAGCTGCTTAGAAAAATTCGTTTGTGTCAAATCGAGTTCGCCTTTGAACAGACCTCTTAAAAGTTGTATAGGTAGCATATCCAACATTGCTGATTCTGTGGAGGAGTTCAATAAAGCACCGGAGCATGCTTTTACTTATGTATGCATTTATATGCACATTAATGCATGTTCACCTAAGGTGCATCGTAAACTTACAGTCTATCAACCTTGGTGCATGTGATCCAAACGTGCAAAGCATGGGATGATGTTTCTGAATGGTGCTGAGTCCAACTTTCATGTGCAGGCACCTATTATGACCAAGTGAAAGGCGAGATGCGCGACCTTCTGCGACGAAGCTTAGAGCGAATATAATGAGTAGGCAGGGGGACCTCCTAGATCAACCCTCCATAAGACATGTGATTACAACGCAGAGCAGTTGTCGCTGTGCGGTTGGCCAAAACTTCGAGCGACACAGGCTTCCTATTAAAATCCAAGGTACTTAAGTTGATTCCTCGTTATGCGTCAAAAGTGATGAGCTCTTGGTTAAACTCAGTTCTTTTTCTGTAAAGAATGAGAAAACTCTTATCATAGAAGGCGCCATAATGTACCGGGTAGTTCAAGGGACTTTACCTTGATATATTTAAAACTATACCCAGCAACATTTGGCCGTAAGCATAAAATATGTGGAATGGGGTGCAGGCAAACCTATGAGCTATTGCTCCAAGTAACCCAAATGATGAAAGACTAATTGTTTGAGATCATGAGACAGAGCTTCTGATAGAACTCGGTGAGTACTCAGTGGGACACTCTGTTCCGTTCCGTAATTTTACGTCTGGGTGAAGCGCAGAAGAGCAACAGTCGCATATTTTAAGTGCCCTCAGGTCAGTGCAGGCATGATTTATGGAAATCTGCGCTGTGCTCCAGAGTAACAAGTTATATTTTTTCAAGAACAAACAGATTCATCCTGAGCGGGACTCGAACCCGCAATCTTCGGCTCCGGAAACCGACGCTTTACCCATTAGGCCACCAGGACTCGTTTCCATCTAAAAGGACTAAGTGTGAATTTGTGAAATTACACCATCTGATTAATTAACTCCGGTCGCTAAGTCTACTCAATGGATCCACCTTTATCAAAGAAAATGCATTCTGAGGACAAGTTAGAGGCCTCCGTTTACGTTCAATTGGGCTGGAGTTGCAAACAGTGCAAGGAAAGCCGTCGATTCCCATAATGTTGCACCACTTCTGAGTGCATGAGTGAGGTAGAGTTATGGTTTGGTTGGAGGTTTAGGGGATGTCAAAGAAGCAACGGGTTAGGTAGCCCTAAACATCAAGAATGCCTTCCTGAGCGCCCATTTCAGAAGTGATATTTAATCTGCACCGAAAGTCACCTTACGAGAACTGAGATGGATGGCGCTGCTATTCGGCATCGGACCATTCAAAACGACATAGCAACATGCAATAAGGATGAGAGGAAAACGATCAGATTTTGCTTTTGGATTTTATCTTATTTGCTATGAAGGGATTTAATCAATTGCAAAGAATAACCACCCTTAGAAGAAGTTGGAAAAAGACCATCTAATTTTGGTTGAAGTTACTGGCGTACTGCTAAGGAGAAAGCGCGTTATATTGCTCAAAACGCCGTATCAAACATCTTTAATGCTTCACATTTCAATGGTCCAATGATTTAGACCTCGAATGCAAAGCCTTAACAAAGTTGTTTGATGCATGATGAGGAGGTGACATCTGAGAAGTAAAGACGAACCCAACCTATGCGGAGGAGCAGAAGCGCCTGCCTGCAAGACCTCCAGGTGGTGTCAAGCACTTTCATTAAGGACCAGTGGATAGAAACGGGAATGCTATATGATTAGTAAAAATTAGTCGATTATTAATCGTTAGCCAACTAGATAAATTGAGTGTGTAGGAAATGCCACTGACGTGCTTTGCAAAACCACAAAGACGCCACTGTCACACATTATTTAGGCAAGTCACGTCTTCCTCTCAACGGGCAAGTATTCAGTAATGATTCACTAACCCTCACTATTTTCGAGAGGTCTTCTCTAAACACATTCGCATTTCATCAAATTCTATCGAGCAGATAGATCTCAGCTATGAGCTTCGTTGGTCTTTTCTAAGTGATTGATACACCGTAAAAGTCGGCGTCTACAGTGCATCACTTGCCCACCCACAACCCCTCCAGCCTGCACGCTGCCCAGGTAGGTGCTTTGCCAGTTGCAAAACTAACCCTACGCATGCTAAATGTAGCATGATGTAACAAAAACTGCTGTGGAGCAAATTTGAACAGGTGATATGCGCATCATGCACCTGGCATGAGTTCGTAATACTTTGTCCTGTTGGCGCCACCACTGCCTCGTCAAGTTTTCGTGCACTGCAGCATTACATGTCTTAGTTGTAGAAGCCAATACTTTGCCCTACTTAATAATGAATAGAGATGCCACCATCAGCTAGTGCATTATAAAAGTGCTTACAAGCAAGTGGGGGCTTCTCTGTCTAAATGTAAGCGAACCGAACATTAGCTTTATTCGCAATCTTTTCATCGCAGACGAGAGAAAATGAGCAACACTTTTTGCCCTCGATAAAGAAATGGCGCAGTCAACGTACAAATTAGCCAGCATAACTACCGGCAAAATACGTCTCCAGCTGCACCATTTTAGTAGATGAAAACGAATAGTTCAATCTGTCCAATTTTTTCGGACTGATTTTTTAAATCCACATATACGCCTCGGCTGTACTCACAGTATCAGCAGCTGCAGAAAAAATTTGCGCGCAAATATTGAAGGAACACACTTATTCTTGTGGGGTTAACATCAAAGTGGCTACAGTCCGGATGGTCTTTTGCCTACTACGTCGTCTAGAGCCAGCCGGCTTAAAGATTAATGATTTCGTCTTGAAGAATTACGATGCAACTGATCTGCACTATTTTTTGGAAAAACGAATTTGGTTGTCACATCGCAACAAAGCCAGATTTTAATATCAAAGTGGAGACTCCTCACAGAAAAAGGGATGTATTGACCAGCTTCAAGAGATTGAGAGCAGCTGATTCATGAGATAAACAATAATATTCAGTTTGTATAGGATTGGAAAACAATGTCTGCGAACAGCACCGTTTGCCCTAAAATGCATTTCATGTAATGTTTTCACAAGCCAAGGCCTTTTTGCATTTAGAATATGCGGATAAGCAAGCATCACAGTGTAATTTATGAATAATGCTATGTGAATCAAATTGGCTCGAAAAGTTTCCCCAGATTGATTGCATGCGACTCCCTTTGGCGGTACTCAAAAATGTCAAGGAATGATGTCAACGCGAATGCCACGTTTGCGCAAGAAAATGGATCAATTTAATTAGGGAGTATTTTGTTCACCATTTTTCTTCTAGGAGGCATTTTCGATGCCCGAATGGAACGCAATAGTGGAAAAAATAGGTTACTTAAAACGAATCTGACTCACCGGATGTGTAGTGTAGCTACTTAAATGTCGTGTTTTCCAAGCGACTTCAAGTAGAAACCAATGAAACATGATACTATGCGATTGATAAAAGAATTAACAAGAAGTATACGGAGATTTGGTGCACTAGAGGCCAATTGTCTTAATAACGAGCCCATTAGAGCTGTAAAGAAGGCCAAAGCTAGTTCGGCAGTGCAGACTAATGATCTACATGTTTTGACTGAAGTTCTGGCTCAGCATCATTTTTAGAGGGGATAAAGAGATGTGCAGCAACCAAAATGCTGTAAAGACAAAACTTGTGTTCTCGAATGGACTAAGGAGAAGTAGTAATACTCAGTTCCATGGGTATGATGCGAACAATTTAGAGTAATCACGTTTAGCCCACGCCAAAATGTCACCAAGTCCTTGCAGCGGTGACCAGATATCACGAAAGCTGTGTAAACATGACGCAATCAAATAATCTGCAGTAGTTGAATAAATTAATGATTACGTGGCCAGGTGTTGTGACTTTTAGTCAAGTCGCTTAGTCCATGTTCATCGAGTTGTATTCACGTTAGTTATTTTGCAAATCTTGTGACTGGAGATGCACACGCGTCGCTTGCGTTGGCAGAAACCTCCAAAGAAGGATGGCAGGTGGATCTAGACTCATACATGAACCTCTTTTATTGCTAATTATCTTAAAATCCACTTTAATTTGCACATTTTAGACCGAGGTCGGGGGTAGATAGAATCAGACACGAACGTGTACATCAAAAGTTGAAAAGGCACCAGCGCAAAGCACTCCATTCAAGGCCCACTTCGATTTGCGTCCCCCACTCCACCGTCTCATCATCTGCACCCAAGGCACATTCGTCCAATATTCTGAGCTACACCTCCCCTTCAACACTGCCATTGCCTTCTACTTCCTTCTCCTATGCCACACCGCATGTCAGCGCATTCAACTTTTATTCCACCTACTCTGATCTATCCACGCTGAAGTCCCTCAACGTCTACGACTACAAGCCCACCTACGCGCGGGATAAATTCACTAGTTTTGATCATGCTAGCTCGCCGCTCGATGTACCAGGGGACTTGATTTACTTTATAATGCCGCTTTCATATTATGCTCCATCGATTGCACCTACATAATATTTAATTATCAGTCCACGCATGTTTTATCAGCGCAACATTGATTGGTCCTAGTGCATAATTCCCCTCCAGGCTCTGTAGTATGCAGGTATCTACACTTCCAACCGCTATGAAGTGATGAAAACTTCTTCCTATTTGTACTTCATGGATACCTATGTGTCATGAATTGTTGTTGTGAATAAATCGTTTCCATGTTTGCATGCTACACGTTTATGTCGTCCTACATACAAAAATGTCTTATCATCTCTTCGGCATTGTCTGCTTAGAAAGGAAAAGGGCAGTGGTATCGCGTTTAATTACCGATGCATTTCCAATCACCTCCTTTGACGCCTTATTTGCTTAGCATTAGAGAAATAACTGCTCACCATAAACAGCAGAATATCGCGACTACTTTAATTTGTAAGAGCTGTTGGGTATGCATCTAAATGAAGCATAAGCATCATAGTAACACTAAGTTATTAACAAGCTTGTTTGACTTTGCACTTGGATTTAATTTCACAAGGCATCTTCACAAACAACCTGAACGAGTGCGCAAATGGGTAAATAAGTTAATGCATAGGGATATATGGAATGCTTTTATTGACACCACGATATCGTTTCGAATCCGTGCAGCTTATCCGTTAATGTAATTGTTTCTCCTTCCTTTTCCTTGCCTAGCATTCCTTTTTTACCTTACACATTTATAAGATCGTACTCGGTTCCTATTCTTTAACCTAGTCAGGATGGTCCTGCTCACATCAGCCAATAATTCAGTGCAGATCTGTGATTTTGGCTCATGCGAATGCTAAAAAACTTGCACATTTGTCGGCACGTCTAATATATTTACAGACTATGTTGGATAGCAGTTTCAGCTTTCGCAATTTCTAGCGGCAGGATACCATAAAAAATAGGACTTTTATTAAAAACTGTTGGTCAGACTGCTTGTTTTTCAGTAAAGACGAAGTCATTTTGCGATGAGTTTTTTTGAGCTGCAGACTGTGAAAACCAAAAGAGCAATAACTCGAAATGCTCTCATTGCTTACTGCATCCTTCTCCTTTGCTTACCTCCGTCCTATTTGTCCAAACATCTATCTAATAGCAGAACATATTGTATTATGCTACGTTTAACGCAATCGCAAATCAAATCCTGGTCAAAATTAAAGTACGCTATATTGTGCTAAGCACTGTTAAGTTCTCCATAGTGATGTTTTAATGGCTCGCTTCCTCCCCTGTCATCAGACACTTCTACCTCCACACGAGCTCAATGAAATCAGCTCAATTTCCATAGTCGTTCACTCTTTTTATGCTCATTTAAGCACGGTTTTAATAAAGTCAAATTTCTAGCGATTTTTTTACCTGGCAACGTACCTATAAGTTATACCTGTCAACCGTCCTACCGTCCTTTTGACAAACCCAGTAGAGCCTACCTACAAATAGATGATTCCTCCTCGTATCATTAAGAGAATGATTGATTGTTGATTTCAACTCCTCATTTTGTGAGGTTCCAACCGCTTAATTTCGTCATTTCATTTTTGTCACCTTTTGCCCATATCATTCCCCATATTAAGGCAGACATCTCGTGGTGGAACAGGGATGTCTCCTGATGGCCAAAAGGCGTTCAGCTAAAAGGACTACATCCACAAAAGAAAATCAAAGATGGGTCCTTTTGATAATGCGGAGCAGTTTAAAGCACATAAGAATCGGCTTAGCTCTAGGATGCTGCAGGACGCATTCAGCATTCACTATTCAGTCCTTGCTTTCAGATGTTTCCTGTTATGATCTCCAATAAATCCTTTCTAAAGTATCATTCCACTTAACTTTTTCTTGCATTGACTACTGAGCCTCAATCCAGTAGTAAGCACTCCATTTTTAATTTGCACAGATTATTTGCATTCTTGTTATGATGAAGAAAAGCGATAAAGTGCATTGCTATTCCTAGACTTTTGTTCAGTAAAGGCTTGCACACACATGGCTTAGATTGGTAAAGTGGAGTCATCGTAGCAGAAGGGGAAGTCGGAATGATACGAGGTTGCTAGAACTTATCAACCCACAAGCATTTGCTGGGATAACCCAAAGTGTGTGCGCGCCTCGAGAATCCACCATCTGTAATGATGGTGTCAACCAGTCAGACTTTCTACACTGGCCTCAAAGGGCATTACCAAGCTTGTCAATCACCATCGTAACAGCAAGGCGTGAGGGCTCGAATCGCTCGCCGAAAATACGTAATCCTTCTAATAGGTCTACGTCATGGGCTTGCGTTAAATACGCCCTTACCCTTTGTGCATATCATCATCGCTACCACCCATTGAATGATTTCGTGAGGCCCTTTGGTTCGCGTCATCTCGTAAAAAGCAATTTTAAAAGGCCGGTTGCTAATAATCCTTTCCTTAGGGCCTTCTCACCCATTTAGTCGGTCGTTGTAGTGTTCATTAGGACTGCGGTGATTCTATCGAAGAGCAGTTGTGCCGGCAGTCGAGCAAGTCAGCATGTGGCCTGTGGACCCACATTGAGGGAAACCGTTAGAAAAGAGTCGGACCATGACTGAGGCATTGCATCCTCCAAATCGTAAAGACTGAGGGCGTCTATGCACAGAGATGCAAATAGCATTGCGGTTGGCATAGTCTGTCCATTAACGGAACTCTGATCCTGCTCCCACTTACGCTCATTTAGGGTAGCAGTTGTATATAGGGTGAATGGAATGATCAAGGCAAAGGCGGCAAGCGCCACATAAAGGTGAGTATAATACCAAGTGTGTACTGCAATCGTGCACACGAAGGCATCATTTCTCAGAAGGAATAGGGATGCTCAAATGTTGACGAATTTTCTACATGTTTCCTGCACACGTTCCACTTTTCTGCCTCCAATCGAATTATGGAGCATGAAATTGGCCAATATCTGCGCTCTTGTCAAGTACTTTTACATTATAGTATGTTCCACCAAAAGCCTGTGAGCTTACGTTTGTACATGCTATGAAGCTGTCAAGCAAAAGTAAGGAAGTGGTTCACATAAGAGTTAACGTCATCTTTGGGCATCATGCTTTATGCTAAAGTAAGTTGAGGACGAGATCGTGCGATCAAAATCGCAAATACTAGTTTTTTTGCTTTCTGCAGCGAAATATTATACGATAATAAAAACCTCTACTACACTGCGGACAACGGAACCGCATTGTAAATAATAGTAAGGTAATGGTCCCGAGACAGCGTTGTCACAATCAAACATGCAACATGCAAGAACTCTATCTTAAGACGCGCACATTAGGCTCGTGACCATCATGGTAAGCGCCTTTCAATTTTAGATACACCATAAGTATCGACTTCTGCGTATGGAACTACGTACATACGTACACAAACGAAGGTGTGTATTTGTGTACAAGTATTTGTGCTTATGAATAATCTGAACCCAAATAATGAGGAATAGGACAACAATCAGTCAAATAATTTAAATCACATCGCGTTTATAGCATCAAATATATGTTTGTCGTGATCACTGGCCGCCTCTCACTTAAAAAGTGCATTCAGACAAGCATCGCAGCAGTGTTGCTACTTCCTAAGACTGCTCAACCCTTAGATGAAAAATAAGGTGCGGTCATCAATTACGAGATGTTCGTAAGACCATGAGCCAATAAAACTTTGGCAGATCCATGCAAAACACAAACAGGATTATTTCGCCTCACCATTCAACCAAGACTCGTGTCAACGAATAAATATCAAATTTGCGATTGCTGTCCTAAATCAATGAAAACTAAATGCATACAGACGCTTGCAGCAGCGTTCGCCAAAGTGAATGTGAGACATGGATAATTTAGCAGTAAACGAAATTTATGAATGGTGTTATGCTTTCTGTATCATGAAGTTACTACTAGCAGGCATTCGCTGAAGACCATTCTTAGCCTCATCGTTAACATCCCTGAATTACTATATCCAGGAGTACTTTTGGACCCCAAATGTACAGCCTACACTTTAATATAACAAATGGTATTAAATGTCAGCTTCCTTATGCACCTACTTCCCACGAAATACAAATTAGCATTAAATAGACTACCCACCTATCTACTTACACACTCGCTCCATCCGTTTGGATGTGGTGAGTGCACGATGCTAGAGCGGGTAGCTGTTAAGGAAACAAGACATGGTAAAGTCGAGGCGATGAGGTAGGCGAAACTCAACCTTTTTACAAGTACTCTGATCCCTAGACTTCGGGGAATGCTAAACCTTTATCTCTTACTCCTTCCATGTCCACTGGTGCTATACGCGACTTCACTGGTGACACGTCAAATACTGCGCATGTGTCATAACGGTGAAGCATGGCACCTGGTCGAAGGAGGGAGGGTGGTAACAGGGGTAGGTGAGAAAAGTAAGAGGAGAAGGGTGGAAGGCTAATGGGAAGTAAATATAAGGAAGCAAGTGCAAAAGCGAAGTAGTAGAAAGGAGCTGGTAGTAAGAGGGTGAAGAGAAAATCAGAATAGAAGATCGGCGGTGATGAAGCAGGTTAGTAGTTTAGGACGATATCCGAATAACATGGATGTCGAGGATTCAAGCCTCTCACAGGGCATGGTAACTTCCCACCTCCCAGTTTTAGCACGCCCATCCATCTAGTTGCGATGCTCTGTTCAACTCAATTGGTGCTACTACAAGCAGCGGGACTCGAATCACAGTGTTCTAGTCGGTAGTCAGAGACCCTATCCATTGGGCCACGGAACCGATGTTTATTCTGATATAGCTGGACTACACATTTGCAAATACTCTCACAATCGATTCTTTCACATCACACTCATTGCCCAGACACGTCAGCACCTTTTGAAAAAGATGCATCAATTGTTCCTTCCTTCCACGGATTTTGCTCTATCTCATAAAATCGCGGTTTGTGATTGGTGGGTAACTGTGACAGGACTGAGCTATCCATCAGATAACAGCGTCACGACCTAAACATTTGGGGCTTCTTAAAGAGGTAAAATTGGATACAGCTCAGCTGGACCCCGCTTTCCTACTGATCAAGGATAGATTTTCAGTTACAGTCACGACAAAATTAGGTCAAAGCACCCTTTTCAGCACCGTAAGTACAGCTTCCCCTTTATTAAATGGCGCATGTAAAAATATTTTAAATTTTTGGACTAAGTCTGTAACATTGACAAATTAGGGACAAACTGCTTTAATCTGCTAGCTTTTTTATCGCTAAAGGGAAGGCAATAGCCTTCTCTTGGTTATAAGGATGATATTGTCGCCTTGAGGCAAGCTGTTACTCACATGCATCCTGCCTGCAAAAATGAATAAACAAAATCACATAATTCAACAAAATCGCATTTAACGAGCACTTAGTCTTTGGAAAAAAGATTCTCTTGCACCCAACTGACCTACAATTACCTTCACAACAATAGCATGTGCATTTGTGGAGAGATCGCCATGAGTAGCTAAACATAGGCTTAAGAAATCCAAGTGGAATCTCTAAAAACATAAGAGAAACCTATACGGCTTGTGAATGTTAGCGTTTCAAGCACAGAAGCAAGAAATAAAGCAAGTAAAGCGCGAAATGTTCAGTTAGCACGATACTCATGCAAGGAAAGCACAGTTGAAGGCCGTTGGCAAGAGTCCCAGATTGCGTCAATCTCAGCCTATTTCGTTTGGTCAAATTTGGAGCAACGGCGTGATGACCGCATTACTGCACTAAAGCCAACGTAGCTAGCAAAGGCTAACAAGCGCTAGGACGAAATTGCTCTACAAAACCACTCCTGAAAGTGCGATCTAACGGCAGGTTTCATTAATTTTGGCTGATCCACACTTGCTAATTATGATGACAACGCACCATTCTAGGGATGGATGCTTGATTGGCTTCGTACAAGTAGGTATTTATGTTCTTTCGTTGCGCCGACCTCACCAAAACTCGTGAGCTAATTTGGACTAATCTTTGTAGTGGTCAAGAGGATTTTCTAGGTGTGTAGGCCACCCAAAAGGGAGTACCTGAAATGTCTACTTGATTGCTTCCATTAGACATGCGACGACAAGTGAACGCAAATCTCTTTGCAGAGTAGTGACCATGGCTTTTTGATGTGAGAATAGCAAACTCTGCATTTTGCTCTGAGTTTATTTAATTGCAAATAAATAATGACTATCTAGCCATTCTATTAGTTGTAGGGGTATAAATGCCAAAGATGGAAAGAATAATTCCGTGCTGTTGGCACTTGGGTCCGCCACAGCTACGGCAGGCATAAACCAGTGAATGTGAACTAACTAATTCATTCCAACAATTTCATCAAATGCCTTCATCGCCTCAATTAGCCACGTGCCAATGCGTATGTGCGCAATTTGTTCAGCTTCAAACATTTTCACCCGTAAAATGGAGGTAGTTTCAAAAAGGCACAACTCGCCAAGCTTTGCTCAAGCCACGGCAAACTATGAGAAGTTTGGCTTCGTTTTTTTGACCCATGTGATTGATATTTTGAGACCACCAACATTTAGTCTCAGCCGCATTTTCACCATGTTGTCCATTTATTTGTTGAGTATTTGGTTGATGTAACAACTAAGCGTAGATGCATTGCACAACATATGTGGGGTGCAATGAACACATCAAAATCGTCACAGCTATACGCATGCCTTGCATTACATGGACGTAAAGCTCTTAAATTTCGTTAGAGTACTCGTGAACCATTTCTAAGCATTATGAGATGGTGAGCTATTTTGTCAGGTATTTGATAATGTGAGATTGGAGTTGCACACCCATTCCAGTTCCAAAATACAATGAAAGGGCTTAAGTGGCGAAGGTTAAGGTAGTTAATGGGTTTGCATTGACAAACGCCCATGCATCTGCAAGACTGATGCGACGGAAAATAGATGCACGAAAGTCGGTCATGGAAGTGGCAGGGCATGGCGAAAGGTGGTAGCACTAGAAGGTAGGGGGAAGGATTCGTAATTTTAATGCTCAAATAGCATCGCATTTGTTTGAACTGGAAATGGTGACGAGGTGGAATTGGGCGGCAGTGTGCTATAAACTCCTGGATTAAAGGAAGAAAGACAGCAAACATTAAGGCGGCACATTTCTTAAGAATACGATTTATTTTTCGTTTTTTCAGTCTGATAATCGACCTCACCACAGCTGCCACTGTTGTTTAAAGCATTCGCACCATAATGGTAGCTTGCTAAGAGGAAAGGGGTAGTGCGATGATGTGACTACACCGCGTTCCCTTCACCTAGCCATCCGTTCATAGAAACCGCCAACAATGCTAAACTGCATTCTTGCAAGATTACTCACATTGTGTTTGGTCAGTGAAGGACAAACAAATCAGCGCAATGTTTGTTCCATGGGCTATTTTGATCCACGGACAAAATTGTGGCGTCAAAAGAGTAAAAAACAGAGAGATCATGAGAAGAGGGCAGTGATATGGAGTTCATCTGCATCCACTTCTCGTGGCTACAGCAAATGACATGTTAGATAAATCTGAAGCAGAACAATCACAAATCCTAATTTCTCAAATAGACTATCAATGCATTGTCCAGCCAACCGTCAGCTGCTGAAATCACTTAAGTATACTTGCATTACAGATTGTTTAAATCAGGTTATCTACACCCATATTTTAGATATGCCAAGGATTCTACCCAGATAATCAAAATAGTGGCCCAGGAGTAGATGCCTTCATTATGAAGAATACCAGAAGTGGTTAATGCAGTGAATATTTACAATAATTTTACTGAGAATAAACGGAACTTGCAAAATGGGCAAACAGTGCCAAGCACTAGGATGAACATAAAAGACGTTGTAATAGAAGCATGCCTCTTGCCATTGTCATTGGCTTCACCGTTGACATGCGTGGAGATCAAGCAGCAGCACGTGTTGCGAGTGACATGGTATTCTGTCAGATTAACAATACATTAGTGTTAACAACAAAGCAACTTTTAAAACGTAAGAGCCTTATTTCAAGGAGTTAGCGAGAAGTCTTTCATACGGTTTACCAGAACACTATCTATGATCCAAAATACTTGATAGCTGCTTGTTACGCGTTCAATATTTGAGCCACTAACAAGCGTTCATGCTGAATATTAATTTGCAAATCCTGATTGGCAATTTTCACGTGTTACTGTTTCCTTGTAGAGCAGCTCTTAACACGAACGCGAACGTAAGCGTGGCCTATAATATTATAAAAGCTCTCGATTCTTGAATTCCACAGCCGGCGTATATGCTAGTGATAAAATTTTTGTGTAATATTTTGGTTGGTCAAGTGCATAAAGCCTAAAATGTAAAGTTCGCTTTACCTCTTCTAGCGACGCTTCGCACCTTATCATCTCGACTAATAGCCTCTGTTAAGACGCAGATGGCGAGTAAAGAAAAGGGTCCACTGGGCAGGAGAATAGGTCTAATCCACAGGTCGCAGTCTTCTAACCGGCCGCGTTGGGACAGTTCTGGTGCTCGTGAGTCACCACTTTATCGTCAGTTTGTCCGTTGAATAAATGGTATATGAAGACTAGTGCTGCACTGGTTAAAATAGCGCACACTCCTCAAATGGACAAGAATTGGTTGTCGTGAATTTACTCTAAAGGCAAAAAACGATTCTCGCCGCCTCTTCTTGCTTCACTGATGGACTGTATACGCTTTGAGTGTCTGAACTGGCGAGGTATTTAAATAAGGCTGGAGCATAAATAGCTCTAAACTGCATCCCCGCCTAGCCGATGAAGCCGCCATGCTTGTAAGTAATTCTGTTTTTACTCTATAAGACTCAAGCAAACATGCAGTCCTAATTAAGCTGACCTTAAAACACGCGACTCATCCAAGGCCGGTTTTGTAAAATTTTGTATTAAGTGTCTCAAATTAACCGACTAGAAGGGTTATTGCGTAGCCCAGCAATTTTAAAGCTTAACTACTGGGTCGGCATTTGAAGCCGTAGTCGACGCATAGATACAAAAAATATTTAGACAAGACGAATGGCTTAATAAAGCGCAAATAGACGGGTGGCCTAGGGGCAGGGAAGAAAATGACCAAAAATGTCTGGTTGTTCATAGTAATGTTTAGGTGCATTGGAAATAGGAGAAAGCTGACATAAGTAGAGATACTTTAAGTCCACATTGCGACTGAAACTGCAGCTGATTGGATTGCGCATTGCTTCTTTGTAAGCATTGAAATTCCAAATAATAGAGAAAAGCTCCGGCATGGTTTCTTAATGTTTCCCACCTCGATGGATTATTTGTTAATGGTTGTATCCCAACTTCAGAGCGCATCCATATAACGGTGCCGAATCGTGCGATGCTTGTGAAGTGCCTTCTATTAACTCTCCGAAACTGTAGTAGGTTACCTTGTCATTTTAGCCAATTACTTTCCATTTGTGCATGGTTTAGTGCACCTTGCCGTTTGTTTGTTGGTCGCTAAAGGTTTTAGCTTGTACGATGTTCCAAATCATTGGTGAGTAAGTCCGTGCCAGTAAATTAGTGTATCGGTTCCTCATTGGCGCCGTAACAAGCTAAAGTGGCTTGGAAAAACGCGAAACTTACTTCCCTGTAGATGGGCTAAGAGGTCATTAGCACAGCCGGAAGCGTGAGCACGGCCTCCATAAGCTGAATTTTTGCGTGGATGAATAAACTCATTACGAAACTACATATCGAGAGATTTTGTTCCCAAAGAAATGGTCTTTTTGAGCAAAATCCCAGACATAATTATGTAGGTGTGAAATTATTCTCAGTAAAAATATGGAGCCGCTATGCGCAGTAGCAAACAATGGCCTTCTTCATACCATTGCTAAGACCTTCACTCTTAAGTCGTTGTAGCACCGACATTGATGCGTATGCTAGGAATTCAATTATCTCTTACTGAAGGCTTAAATAATTGCATCTCTACACTGCATAAGACAGTGACATGGCTTTTGACACCATCAATTGCTTGAGCTGCAACCAAGGCCAGCTAAACCTTCTTCAATCACACACAAATTCTGCATGTGCTTTTAATCTTCCATAAGTCTCACGTGTACTTAAACCCTGCCTTCAAATTCGTCTGGGCATAAAGGCTAGAGAATTTAAGAATATAGGCCTGACTTCAACACTTTTACCTCCTTCCACCAACTCTACCCACTCTCATTACCAAATTACCTACTTTCGCATTCTCGAAGAATTGGAGAAATTTGTTTTTACGATTTAAATGCCTCCTGTGAGCGTCGTGGACAGGCTTAGCCAGCTTCACATATTATTTATGTAGGGTTTAAGGTAACTCCTTTAAATTCCACAAGTAGAGGAGAAGAAGAAGGAATAAATAGGCGGATGGGTAATTTAAAAGTAGAGATAGGGTCGTGCCGGTCATGAGATTCAAAGATAGACGAGGATGTCAGTAGGCCCAGACAGACGATTCTGACATTGCTGCCTCGTTTAGTCTTTGATTTTACCTTTACAGATTGGCTAACTAAATAAGCAAAAAAGAACAAGAGAGCAAATAGGCAAGCAAACGCAAAACGATTAACGTTCCCGCCATGTCTGTCATCTGTGTGCGAATTTTGGCGCCAAAACTGGCCACAGTTGTCAGGATGAAGCCCGCAACCATAATCCGTTCAGATCATTGTGTCATAGTATTGGAAACTCTGTGTTTCCACCGAAGAAAAACATGAAAGCATAGGTAGTGATTCCTATGGTAAGCAGGGCCGCTAATTTGGAGACTGTGGCTGCTGAAGTGTTAGCCAGGATGGGATATTCAAGGACATTTATGACTTCATGCAGCATCAAGCCAGAGAACGCTTTAGTGAACTATTCTAGAGTTATGTTTGCTTTGCTGGTAACCAAAATATAAATGTCACAACTTGCGGTTACGTCAGCATTGCATAATCCGCTCCCACGCTTCCCTCAATTTCATCATCATCATCATCATCATCGGCGTGTGCCTTTACGCTGCATTCCCAACTCACGCTATCCCCCCTATTTGTCTTTTAATGATAATGCTTCCAGATTTTCCTGTCCAGCATTACAAATGTCTTGCATTTTTAGCCTTTACATTAAATCCTTTTTTTTAATTTCTCCGCTTCTCTGCTTACTTCTCCATACATTCTCGCTGCTTGCAGCTCACGCGCTACTCCGCGTCTGCCTACATTCGAAAGCGTACGAATTTCCAACGGGTACGGCCGCATAATGTAGGACATTACGTGCACCTGCTGACTTGTTCGCCACTTGAAGGCAGTTAAGGGCGTTACCGTTACCAGGTTTGTTCACTTACGCCCATTTAAAATGTTGTTTGACTGTTACTCCCGGGTGGTAATCCGTAGACCTAGAGAAAATAAAGACTTCTTAAGGGCCGATAAGGAGGGACAGAACAGAAATACGGATCTATGTAAAGTTTGAAGTCAAGAACTAGAGCAACTACTCAAAAAGATTGTAATCGAAAAACGTAGGAAAGAAATCAATGTTAGCAAGTGAAGGCGTCGTTCTGATCAGGTAACGAATCATTTGAGGCACACACACTGGCTGAATTTAAGGTCAAATATGTCAGCAGCGATTAAGAGAGCCTAGGATTTTGTTACGTTTTCTTTCACAAAGTACAAACTCTATTCAGTTACAATTCTGGGGTTGTTAAAATTAGAATGCACTTCTACTTGCCTCAGCTCACTTAATTGTCGATGTCTCTGAAGTTGTTGAGTTAATGAATTGTATTCAAAACTCTATTTTGTTCCATACAGCTATAATTGTCTCGCATTAGAACTTTAGCGTACTGGTCAGGCATCTATACTCTCATGATCAGTTTCAGTGAAGTGGATTGGAAAATGCGGTTCTCTATTGTCTGCTCTTCATAGATTTTGATCACAATCATTTATCCTCGGCTGATTTGTAGAACAGTAGAATCGGTAGTGAACATTTAATTTTTTAGATTTATGAATTCGGACTAAGCTGATACAAATCATTAGTCCCAAATGGTTTCATTATATTGTAGGCAATACAACCACTGGAGCATTGTAAGTGATCTGTTCGAAACTTTGGATGCTTCGAAAACCATGGTCACCTACTAAAGGACAACTTGGCACAGCGGCCACAATGTTCCCTGATCCCATTGCGGTAGTGTACTAACTTTCGGCGTCGGTGCACTCTTTTTAGGATTTCGGAGAAAAGGAATCAGATTATTACGCAGTCTATTGACTAGCTGCTCTGACCACACCCAACCGTTCTCTGATTAATCCCCATGGTTAGCCCTGCTAAGATCAAATTATCTAGTTCCGTACCATATTATTCTTGAATAAAATTATGTGGCACATAAAACATTAGACTTTCCATTTATAGGAATATTTGAATTATCATTTGGTGCGTATTTTTAATGCTAGGCCCACATTCAGGAAATCTGAAGATAACGAATGCATTGCAGCGGCTACACAAGTAGCCGACACCATAATCCCAAATTTCACAGTTTAGTCGTATGCCACTTTAGTGATAAATGATTTATCCTTCCGTCGTAATGTTTCTGAGACTCTAAGCAAATTCCTGAATAGACGGTGCTAGACACCTGTTACCAATGCGGTTTCTGAACGATCATCTTTGTGCGGCAATTTCCGCTGAAATTTTTTGTCTTTAAGGTTTATCAAAATGTCATTCAAATTTTTGACGCATTCACCAAACATTTCCTAATGCCGACGATTAGATTTCCGGCAGGATTGCCGGGTCCGAAGACAGTGCATAACGATCCAAAGTGAAGAGCCTTTCGTTAGCAGTTGCAATTAGTACGGGCGGCAGAACATCGGGTACGCTGATGCATCGAAACAAACGCAGCGATTCCTCGAAAGGGTAAAAACCAAAATGAACGAAACAAATAAGTTAATTATGCAAGTGACGAGACATATTCACAGAACATGGGTTGGAATTTGTTAAGGTGTACTAGTCAATCGATAGGATTTACGATGAGAGTGGTGTATAAGATAGTTGGAAAGACCGAGAGAGATGCGGAAGAGTGGCGAAGTCGGTATTAGGGGGAGTCATGCTGACCCGATAGTGCGTGGCGAATTTGGGACGGAGCGACTAGATCAAAACGCAATGGATGGAAGTTGCCAACGGGAAGATCTGGGAGTCGAACAGATGTGGCCTAATGGATAGGGCGTCTGCCTCCTAATTAGAAGATTACGGGTTCGAGTCCCGTCACCGGTGCTTTGCTGGCGACTTCACTAATCTAGTTGTTTTCCCTTTGGTGACGTTGGTGAGGATTTGGTAATAAGTGATGCAATGTGTCGAATTCAACACCTCTTGCTCTCCATGCCTTTTCATTCTGTGAGCGGGCTCAGATTCTACTGCATGCGTGTTTGAATGCACTAGCTTATAAAGACATATAAAGTGGTAGAAGTTATGAAGCTGACCGTATGTGGCAGTATTGTCTACAAAAATTTGACCTCAAATAGGATAACTATGAATCACCTGTGTTAACAAAAGACCATAGAAAGCCTAGATTGGTAATTGCCTATTGTTTCCTCAATCAATTGGTCCTTTGTATTCCGTCGATTCGTTAGCCGACTATAAGCAGATGTTCATCGCAAAGCAGTTGATCGGAATGGATTAGAATGGATTGGATACGAGCTAGATGCATGTTAGCAGCTCCTCAAAGATGTTGGTTAGAAGTGTAGACGCAGAATAAAAATACATATGTAGGCCTAATCTGTCTAAAGGTAGGACTTGCAACTTAATTGCTTGACATTCTGAATTTAAATTACGGACACCATTTCCTTTGACTCAGTTCTCCATCCGTTAATAATGGCTGCAACAATTAATATCCGACGGGTTTTAGACACCCCAAGTTGTACAGTGATTCTCCATTGCAGAAGTGCACAAGGTCTACCGGATGGGTTATACAGTCATAATGGTATTATCTATATCCATTCTCTAAATATCTTATTCGACTGATAATACAATTCATATATATAGCACAGCTACACTCACTTATGCAAGCAAGATGCCTATACGTTGGATAGTTATTTATTGGGCATTGATTAACAAATGCTACTTTCGGTGTTTTAACCGAAACATGCGTTCCTAGTGCGACATTGCATGGAGCAAACGTCTGTGGTTAGACGAGCATGCTTAATACTGTAAAGTTAGTTGTGATGAAATGTGGATAAGAGCATTGCGGTCTTCGCATCCAGGCAAGAACTGCACTTACTAAATTGCAAATATGGAATAATTCTCAGCCATCAGGCTTAGGTCGCGCGTAACTACACGTTGAATTCTCTGGTAAAAATCGATGTTCCAACGACAAATCCTCGGCCCTCGCTACTTCGGTTACAGTCACATGGTAAAAATCGATGTTCCAACGACAAATCCTCGGCC